>VACF01002368.1:0-113124 GCA_006891605.1 Pleurozium schreberi | reverse complement strand
GGAAGCTTCCTGCTTCCAAATGCAATGTATGCCCTTTTCAAAAAGGTTTCATTTCGGGAGGCACGTAACTTAATTCAACATGTTGCTGAGACACACACAAAACGCTACTGTTCACCTCTTTTGAAGGTTTTAAAAAATAAAAAATAAAAGAAATCATCCTGTATTAAGGAAAATTGATACTGTATGCCCAAAAATAAAATGAAGCACCAAATGATTGTCTGTCATTGTGCTGTATTTGAAACAGCAGGCCCATACACAAGGCGCTCAGCATCTTCCCAGTGGAGCTTTGGGACCCTTGGATCCGGAATTGGTGTGTACGCCTGCATTTCAATGTTTAATGAAACTGTAAAAACTCGCAATCGAAAGAGCGCCAATCTCAAAGGCAAAGTACCAAGAAACTGATGAGCAATAATAACAAAAATTTCTGTAAATTCGTGGGGTAAGTGTTCCATTACGTTGTACAGTTTTTCAGGATGTGCGGCTTAAAATGTAAATCTATAGCTATCCTAGTTTTTAGAGCTTTGTGGGGACACAATATTTGGCTCCACATTTTTGTGCCAATTAAAGCAACTAAAGTGACAAATTAATCCTGTTTTTAACCAATGGGTGTAAGCCAGATGCATACCTCCAATTTATCCAGAAGTTCACTTGGGGTTCCTGCGGAAACCACAATGCTCCGAGCTGGAAACTTGAGAAATCCTTCCTCAAGAGCTTTGTCAAAAAGAGCCAAAAGGGGGTTGTAGTAACCATCGACGTTGAGCAAGCCCACCTTTAACATAAAAACATCCACTGTCAGTACAGTACAAATTCTTAACACAAATATGATTGTGATTTCATTGTTACAGTTCCCCAGATTTGAGACCTTGTGGCTCACTCAAGACGGATGGAAATTAAAAAACAAACCTAACTTTTAAGGCAGAAAAAAACAAACTTACGGGCTTCTCATGAATGCCAAGTTGGGACCATGTGATAACCTCRAGTAGCTCCTCTAATGTTCCATAACCGCCTGCAGTTGTATAACACTTGGTTTTTTATTTAAACCTTCAACACCCAAATGTAAACAAAGGCTTTTTGGAAGTTTGCAAATTACACCCAATTTTTTTGCATAATATATATCTTCTACAATACATGATGTACCACAATTTGATCATATTGGTTACAAAAGATGTAACCATGATGTTTGTATCTCATTTTCATCGAACTGGTTATTATATTAAAAGAAGTTTTTGTTGTAATAGATTCACGCATTACTTACTTTTGGATGGATGGATTGTGCTTGAGGTTCATTCCTAAGAAACAAATGCGAGGCTCATAACATTCTACAGAAATGGTGACTTTAAATTCAATTCTCCTATCAATCCTACGCTTTCAAAAAATTTGAGATTGAAAACGAGAGCCTGAGACGGAGGTCACTGCACCTGGGAGAGCGATAAAGGCATCAGCTTGCCGAGCCATTTCGGCTTTCCGTTGATGCATGTCACTCACAGCCACCAATTTCCCAATCGTTTGGCCGGAAATCTGCAACATGGAGACGTTTTTAAGCGTTTATTCCTTTTGAATTTTTAAATTTTCGGCATATATTTGCTAATATCTTTGTACAAGTAAAGATTACTCACCTCAATTTCGTTACATTAGTCAGAACGGAAGGTTCATTTGTGTTTTGTAGAGATTGAAGCATAATTAATCCAATGAAGTGATTCTAGCATATATAGCATTCACCAAAAGGAATGATCTAGCAGCAATTGCATTACCATTGTATTACGATTGTTTGTAGAGATTAGAATGCTACCCCGAGGAGAACAATATATATTCATCAAATAGGCAGTGTTTTCAACAACTTTGGCAAAGATTCTATTAGGCAGTTCCTCAAAAATAAAAACTTAAAATCAAGGGTAAGTAGTAACAGTAGCGCTGCTCATGTTTGGGAGTCCAGAAACTGTTTATGTTTAATGAATTCATTTATTACCACGGGTGCTGTGTACAACTGAATTCTACAAGAAGAGTTCAGAAGAAAATTAACTGACCTCTTGGCCAATCAACGCCGTGGGTATGAGAATTTTTTTCTTTATATTGACTACAAATGAACAGTTGCCATAAATTTACATGAAATTTCTTTGTATGCCAAATCTTTATAATGGATTTTAAGAGCACAATAAAAAATTGTTGGACTATATTGTCCAAAGGCTTTTTAAGTTATTCCAAGTCATGAGGATTTTATGTCACTATTCTAAATCTTCACTTCCTTCATGCAATTATTACCATTAATCCATAGTGGTTTAAAAAGTTTATTTTGAACTTCTTGAATTTTTGTATGAAAATTGAATATGGCTCTTCATTATCATGCTCTATAAGTGACACTTAGTTTTGTGTCCATCCAATAAGTATTGCAATAGCTTTTTATTTCAAATTCATTTCAAAGTGGGTAGCTAAAAATGATTTCTATTAGAAATTAATTGTTGCATTTCATTGGATACCAAAAAAAAGTGAAATACATATACATACATACATCCCATTAGAAGATTCTTGATATATAAGTTTATATTCTTCAATTTTATGTTAAAATTATTGAGATTTTAGATTATTTGTCATCACATACAATCTTCTACATAATATTTATATAAATTAATACAACGCCATACTTGAAATTTTTCCATTTAATTTCTACTTCGTTTTCAAAATGGTGTCAAAAATATGAAACTCAAAATGCAATTCATTTTCCCAAAAATATTTGGAAGATAATACTTTACTTTGAAAAAAGACTATACATATTAATGCTTATTTTAGAAGCCTAGGCATTATGATCTTTCAATTACCGTAAGTAGAGGGCAAGATTGATACTTCTTTGCCAAATATTTGTTTTCTTACTTAACCCCTGAGCACCCCCACCATAGTGCCACATTGACTAGCCATGCTGGACCCGCTGGTGATTAAATGGGCATCACAAATACAGACATGACATCCATGATACTTCGCCCCTGAAAATGGAAGAGGACGGGGGTCCGTGTCTTATGGAAAAATTTGGAAAGTGTTCATCATTGGGATGAAAACATTATAATGGTCAAAGTGTAGGAAAAAAACGATGATTGCACACAATTCAATGAGGTATAGCAGTTTTCTTTTTGGCGATTTGGTGCAAAATTGCACCAATATTTTTGACCTAGCACCAAGCCTATAGGAAATTTTTTGTAAAATTTTGGATGAAATCGCCAAAAAACTTCAAGTTCAAGAAAAATCTTGGATGAAATTGCCATATTGTGAATGAAAATAGAATTATAGATATGTAGTATCACATTTTCTATCCAGTACGTGGATGAATGTTGAAACTTGGAGCACCACCATAACATTTAATATTGCCACTTCACCACTTCATGGAAAATGAAAAAAAAAAAGACTGGTATAGCACTTTGGGAAGGTGTTGTGGCCAGGTTTGTTGGTTTTTTGCACGAAATTTTGTGCAACAAGAAAGGAGGGGTAAGTAACTTGAGCTCTACCCATGTCCAGAATGACAGGATACAAATTGACTAAATACTCACTACAAGAGAATGGGGGTGTTTTAAGTAAAGTCCTAGAGACAAGAATTCAAGTACTGACCTTTTTAGGAGATTTTCAGTAAGAAATAAGTGTCTTTTTAGTAAAATTTTACTATAAAGACACGTATTTTTTACTAAAACTCTCCTAAAAAGGTCATTACTTAAAAACTTATCTATAGGACTATACTTAAAACACCCCATTCTCTTGTAGTGACTATGGCCATGAATTTGGACTAGACAAGGCGCAAACTGTAGTGGCGCCGTTCACGGCAAGAACTCCATTCCCCTAAAGCACACTTCTTCTCTACATTGTCGGATTGCACTAGCCCCCAACTCCAATTTCCAATGAGCTTATGTGTTTGCTCCACTTTGCATCAATAGAACTACACGGTGCTTGTCCGCTGTACTTGAAATTAGGTTGTACAATACGGATTTGGCTTTATATTGGGTCAATTTCAATTTGGAGAGGCTATAATTGGGGCACTTGGACGCTCATGGATTAATGCTTATTTTAGATGCCTAGGCATTGTGATCCTTCAATTATTGTAAGTGTAGGATTGGGTCAGCACCTCTCTGTCAAATATTTATTTTTTTCCAAAAAATAAGGTTTGAAAAATGCTAAAAATAAAACTAATATGCCAATTTTTTCACTACAATTTGTTTTGTTTTTTGAAAAAGACAATTGTCCTAAAATTTTGACATTTATTTTTAGAATTATTTTATGACAACCGTGGTCTACAACTACAATAGTGAGGGGTTTTATAATAAGATTTTAGGAGATTCTACTTATATGAGATTCTACTTATATGAGATTCTACTTATTAAGTTCTAAATAGCTTTCATTCTATTAGAAGTGATTTTAATCTACTTGGAAGCTTCTAAGAATCTGGTGATGAAGTTCAATACACACATTGCAAGTTTTCAAATTTACTAATTCATCAATTAAGATTTTACAAATTTGGAAGTTTAGAAAATTGAAACATCACAAATGTACAGATTGGATTTTTTTAATACATTTTTAAAGTCATTAGGAAAATTTTCAGCCCTCAAAGAAACTGCAAGTTTTGTACCCCTGCAGTGCAATTACAGAAAAAAATAAAAATAAAAAATTATTTTTTATTTTTCAAATTTTGGAATCTGATGTGGCACTATTGATGCCACGTCAGTGCCACATCAAATTGACAATTTTTATATAAAAAAAATTCAAAAAGAATTTTTTTTCGAAAAAAAAGAAAAAAGAAAATTCTATATTAGCATTGTGGGGGGGCCAAAAATGAAGTCCTAACAACCCTCTACAGGGCTAAAAAACTTCCAAATGATTTTGAAATCCACAAATTTATAAAGTTTAAGATTTATAAAGTCCCATTGTCTCCTCGGGGGACAAAATCGATTTCGGGCAGGTTCCTATGGTCTCAATATAAATCCTAATCATTTGGATTTTTGAGAGAAGATAGAAAAACACATGAGCTTTCTGAAAATATAGTTTTTATTTCAATTAAATTCCGGGAGCAAAAGTTATGGCACAAAAGTCCTTTATTTAGGTCGGCAGGCTACAATTCACTTTCAAAAAAACTTCAAATAAACAAATTTTTAATTTTTTTTCAAATGAGCTGTATTTTTGCCTACATGGGAAGCTTTGATTCATTCCATTTGGATTTGTTATGCAAAAGTTATGGACAATCTTAGATTTGGGGCAATTTGAGCATTTTCTTGAAAAAATAACTCGAAGGATTCATTTCTGACCTCAATTTTCACAAGTTTTCAGAATAAAAAAAGACTCATAAGGTAAAGATCTCTTGCTAGAACAATCTCACCCTTAAGATTAGTGTATTTGAATTCCATCTTAGAGTTATTAACAATTTAGATTTTCCTTCAATCTTGAACCTACTTCTACTTAACAATTTTTTAATGAGTGAAAAACAGAAAATTAAGTGTGTTTTTGTTGAATTTTTTTTCTTGGATTTTCAACTCAATTTTTTATCATATAAAAAAATAAATTCAAAATCAATAGTGAAAAAATCATAAGTTATGAAGGTTCAAAGCCAAAAAATGTAGTTGAGCAAGCTGCAAAAAAACTCGTTTCTTTCACTTTAAACACAAATATCTTGCAATCTACGTTGCCAAAGTTTGTAAAATTTCTTCCACACTTTCTTATGCAAGACTAGTACAAGATCCTACAGTTAGATATGCCAAAAAAACATTTTAATTTTTTTGGCTCTTTGCTTTAGAAATGGCAGTTTTTAGTGATGGAGAAAAGGCCTTGGGACTTTAGGGGTTAAAAAAATTGAAATCATTGATGGTAGTACAAAGAACATTGAAGCCTTAGTATTGAAATAACTCAAATCCTTCTATTCATTCAAAACATGTAAAGGCAACCTCCTCAACTACACCAATCTTATTTTTAATGTCAAACTTGCTTGTACATGCTTTAAATGTGTGATTTCTTGAACCATATCAATGCTTAGTCTACAGAGGCGAAGGAAAGGAAATGCCAAGAAGACTAAGAAGAACACCTAAAATTGGAAGGAAGCTCTAGATAAATGAGGTAATAAAGACGTACTGATCTACAAAATTGATTCGGTACARAGCCGGGAATCTCCAGGACTAAGCAATGCCTCTCCCATCATCCAACCCTGCAAGGGAAAGGAAAGATTAAAAATAATGTAATGCAACCAGYATACAATGAGCATCTTGGCAAAAGACATAGAACTCCTATTCCTGATCATAGGCAATAGCATACCTTGGAGTGTGCCTGTTGCTTGAAATCCTCATACAAARCATGAGTGCGCTTAGAACTCTCTGCCATGACAGCATCTACATTGCTGCTTGTGGCTTTACCTGCTAATTCCCTCAACATGTGCAGCAGCACGTGTGCCTGCAAGTCCATCAGAAAATAGAAATTACGACGAGCAATATTTATCTGTTTACAGCACATATCCATGTATAATTGCTGCCCAAATTAACCCTGAAATGAAGGGCCAATCACCGTGCAATTATCMGTTGACCGATAGAATRTGTATGTTCYTCGTTCTACASAAACGCCAAGTCTTTCATCGGAMACTTTTTGTMCTCTAGGTYCACATGAYCCCTCCTTATTCTCTACACTACAAGAGAACAATCTAATAACCCTTCCTCATCACCTACCCCGACAAAATTACGAGGTCAATRTAAGAAACCCATTCACTTSACATTCAGCAGTTTYCAGTGGTCTCCAATRTTCTTAGAACTCTAGATAACCAAAGTACACATGATTATAAGGAGTTYTGCGGTGTTRACGTGGGCGTTTGACAATCTGCTAATAGCAATGGAATGCAGAAATATAAAAGTCAGACTTTGCTAATCCAAACTCTCAATATTCTATGTTTTTAATTAAAAAACATTAGTATATTATTAATGTTAATATCTATAAAACTAGCAGAAAATGCAATATAAAACAACATTAATGAAATCTCAAAATTAATTGAAAATAAACGGTGCACCATCTACAGACTGCGAAAAACAATGAGCATGTCAGGAAGAGATTCACCTGGAACGTAGCTCGGACAACATCGTCAGAAGAGGCAGATTCCTTGATCACAACATATGCTCGCCTTTTATTTAGTCTGTAGGTCACGAGATAGTTTTCTCTCTGTATCTCCAAAAATCAAATTCGAGCTGTTTAGGATTCTCATCCTAGCAAAAYAGTGTCATCTAGTGAAACACCCTACTACAGTATGAAATAACCTATCATGAAGCGGTGTAAAGGAATCACGTAGTCAAAATAGTTGAGGTTAACTTTTTAAATGAGAACTTCAAAACCCACCTGGAATTTCTCTTGTGTATTTAAAAACTCTTTTGGACTAGAGAACGCTTGAGCAACTCGGGAACCTGAAACAATTGCATAATAAGAAGCTTAACATCCACACATTGAATCAGTACTGTGAACAGTATCGAAGTCTACATACACTAAATATGACATTAATTCTTGTCCTAAATTTGTACCTTGTGGAATTAGTTGAAATCATTTCTTCGCAAAGTTCAATGCACAAGGTCGTCAAAGAGTACCGGCCATAATCCAAATAACTGTACATATTTGAGCATGACTTCATAAATAACCAATACTAATTCTTCAAGTTTCGAACTTAGTATATTGAACCGAAAAATTTAAAGATGCAAAAGAACCCTACCAAGCTCCAACGGTTTCTCCTGCCAAGGGAGTGTAATAACGTGCTCCCTCCTATTTGCATCCTCAACTGAAGGTATTTTCCCTGGCAAGTGAAGACCACGTGCTTCATTATTGAGTAAATAAGGAAGTATMCTTCAGGATCAACTCCATATTGCYTAATCTAATGCATTTGACGACTTGACTCAAAGCAGACGTAAAAACATCAGCCAGCCAGAATAGAAAAAGCTATACCAGTTTCRAGGAATGATTGCACAACTACTCCAAATCTGGCACGATTTAGTGTGGACTGCCGAACTGATTTTACCTGGGTAAGTCAAAAACATGATTGCAYGAGAACATCAACCACAAGAACTGAAACACCGATCCATAGACAATTACACTCTCAGCACACAAGCGACCCCATTTAATAAACCACATCATAATCAATTTATCTTAACCCTTAAATGACACCGCGGACATTTATTGTCCTTTCGATGACAAAAAACTCATCTGGTGAGTGGACACTCACTAATTTTCATCCGTTTCTTTTCTCAAAGTGACCACACATATGTCAATCATCATAGGAAGTCAAATTTAGTGTTTTTAATTGCTTCCATATTCTTAGGTAGCCCTGATTCTATGAAGATAGTAAAGATTTTCACATGAAAGTGTTTTGTGCCACGATGTCCTTCTCGCAATTTTTGAATGGGTAGCATCAAGTATTGGTTTGTACAATTTATCCAAAGCTAAACATGTGTGTGAATAGTTTTTTTCCCCTCGGTCAAGCACTACATATTGCACCCCGCCTTTGCCTGCGGTGATAGGTGAGTCCTTTAAGGGTTAAAGCATGCATGATTAGATCTAAACTTGGTGTTATTATCTGACAATAGCATCCAATTATTTGCCTAAAGTACATCACTTACACACTCTGCACAATTGGATGGAAGACTGATGCATTTGAAAGGGTATTGTAGATGGTGGAATTTGTTGACTAACCAAGTAACGATATTGAGGTGTTTGACTATAATGGTAAAGTCTGTCCTATCTTTGTGAATGGATATGAAAAAAAGATATAATTAAGAATAGCAAAAAAGAAACACAACACCAAATTCCATCAATGAGACCTTAGTTTTGGTACCCCAAGGAGCTTTGTCTTGTGTTTTTTTCAAACTTTGGTTYGTYGTCTCRCAATGCTTTTTCRTCAACTCTATTCACCTCAATGTGTGTGGCATCTTAAGGACGAGGAAGAAAGCAAATAAAAGGGAATTTTTTGCTTGAAGATTGAATTTTTTTTCAATATAAATGTAAATTCTTCAAATTGGGCCCTATTATTATATCATAGCTTCACATAAAATAGCTATCCTAAGAACTTATTTCTAATCAAATGTGAGCCAATCAAATGTGAGCAAATTGAATCATTTCAAATCAACAATAAACTAGTTATTGTCAGTGAGAGGGCGCCATTTATAGTATTTCTACCATAGCTCACATAGAGTTAGGGATTTTGTCATTTATTTTAGGTAGTTCTAAGAGTGATCTTTGATGGAGGGTTAAAGCTCTTTACATCCTCAAAAATGGATGAAACATGCAATAAGTGGATGAAATTTATTATATATCCATAAAATTGTATATTCATCTAAAATAGAGTGATACCATTCCAAGGTTGGGTAGGATTTTGCCATTGCATTGAGAGATCCATTGAAAAGGAAGAATACCTCACCAAACATTTCCTATAAAAATTTGAATTTTGCATTTTAGTAAAAATTTGCTTGAAAAATCCCTGCATTGAGGATGAAGATACAACCAAATGGTTGTTTAGTATGGGTGGTTAAAAAATCAACTCAGGAATTAGGGTTGGTTTGCACAAGTGCCTCCAAGCACTCCAAGGTACCCCTTTTTGTTAGATGTGAATATTGAAATTAAGAGCCTAAGACAAAATTTAATAATGACTTTTAGCTTAGTCTTGGTATAAATCCAAGAGAGACCCTAGTTGAGCCATATCTATTTATCATTAAGTTTAATATTGATAACCGTAAGATCAATTTAATAGACCAAATCTATGGTTGTAAGATCTTAGCCCATTAGGATCTCCTCGAAAGTCGTTTGGCCTACCTCAAAGAGGTGTTAACAAAACAAGCTCCTCAAACCTGCTTTGTCTAAATAAAAATTTCAAGTATGAAAAATGGCATGGACCTTGGGCATAGCATAAACCCAACTTAGACCACACCTAAAAGTACTAGCATGCGAGCATAGAATCTATGAGTCTATGAGCCTAAAAGTCTATATTATAGATACCTTCTAAGGTTACATGTGTCTACGTCATAGGTACCTATTTTATAAATTCTTTCTGTCTTATAGTGTATCTATATTGTAGGTACACGAGCTGCAAACATCTTCAAATGGTTGTAGATACATACCTACAAAGCRACAAGTAGGTTCAACTCTTGTAGGCTCATGTCTCTACAATCACACTCCCAAGCATCATTGCCTCATGTATCTCTCCATCAATCATTGCTTTGATCATTTAAGAGGGCTTTCGCTCGAGCCTTGGTATAAATCAGCCTTTAAATCGCTGAATCAAACAACAACAACACTGCATACCATGATTGCTACATCACAGCTACAACTATTGTTAAATAGAATGTTCTTGTGATAAATAGTTTAGACCACATGATTCTGGACAAATTTTATATTGGAAAATATATTTTGCCAACACCTATAAATTTTTATCTTTTAGTGAACTTTTGAAGCAATTTATTTTCATCATCCAATGGCTAAATTTGAGACTTCTTGTATACATTCAAAATACTTTTGAATGCACTTCCAATGATAAGAATTTCAAGTTCTTATAATAAGGTATTGAAAAGATAGAGATATATTTGACAGGATAGTTTTTGGGTCCCATTAAAGATGTCCTAAGTAGACACCAAAGATTACATTTTGGAGCGGAGTTCTATACAAACGTGTGCAAGCACTTGCAAGAAGAGAATTGGGATAGTTAACCAACAAAAGTTAAAAAAGAGGCTCATGAAGAGTTGAAGTTGCAAGTTTCTCACTTCCAGAAGATTATTTTTAACACTGGACTTGATCTCTCTAGTTGTTGTTTAGTTTGAAGGGACAAATGGTCCTTTAGGGGTTAAACTTGGAACATAGTTTAAAGGGATCCTAAAAGAACTCGAAGACATGTCTTGTATAAAAACAGAGACTATTAAGGCCAAATATCCATCTGACCAAAAAAAAAACTACCTAAAATCAAAGCCATTTCTATATGTATGCCTTCCATTCCAAAATACTAATGGTTTTTGCGGTAATAAAAGTACTAAGGATTTGGCCCGTTTTCTTTAATGCATGATACAAACAAATGAATCTATAGCAAATGTACAAAGTGTCAAGTATAAAGAAACTAAGCATGGCTATTAACCCCTAAAGGACCAAGGCCATTTCTTTTTGTGAAAAGAACTCAATACTGCCATTTCTATGGCAAAGTGTAAAAAAGAGTGGAATTTTTTTTTTGCACATCCAAGTGATCCAGCTATAGAATCTTATACCTAACTAGTATGTAAATATGTGGAAAAAATTTCAGAAACTTTTACCGCAAAGATTGCAACATATTAGCGTTTAACCCCTAAAGCACTACACTTCGTTTTTTGGCCACATATCAATTTTGGGCAGCTCACTACAGATGGAGATTTTGATTTTTTTTCTTTGAAATTTTCAAAAAATCATGTGTCCAAGGAGTAGCTTCGAGGCCCAACAATTTTCATAACTTTTGACTACATGGTTAAAAAGTTATGGTATGATATGTTGTTTTCATTGCTCGGCAGGCAGCTTGGGCAGTAAAAAAAACTTCTTGAAAAATCATTTTTTTTTAATTAAAATTTGAAATTGGTTCTATAGATCTATATATACATGGAAAGATTTCAATCATTCTATTTTGATAGTTGAGTCAAAAGTTATGAGGAGTTTTAGTTTGGAGTAGTTTGCGAGTAGTTATAGTATCTCTACTCTACAAAAAAGTTTGAAATCCATTATTTAATTCAATTTTTAATATTTTGGAAAAAAAATAAAAACATTAGGTATAAATTGTTTATTACAACATTTTAACCATTGGGATTGGAATTTTTCAGTTCCATGAATAAATTGTTTACAATTTAATACTTTGAGTCATTTTCTACTTCTCTCTACTCACTATTTTTTTCCTTTATGTTGTACAATTCCAAATTATCTGAACATTTTTCAAGAATGTATCCAACTTGCCTTGAAAAATGAATCCAAAGAGTAACCACCATTCTGGGCATTTTTTCTTACACATGTGACCATCTGAAGTGCAATTGCCTAGTTTTCGCAAGGTCAAAATATGTTTTTTTTTCAATTCAAATGCTAATATCTTGCAATCTACACGGTGGAAATTCCTGAAATTTTTTCCACATGTTCTCAAACTAATGTACTACAAGATCCTACGGATGTATATACTCAAAATAGTATTTTAAAAAAAAATTGGTACTTGACCTAGAAATGGCAGTTTTGGAGCGATTTGGCGAAAACATAGTTGAAAACCTTTAGGGGTTAAAGTGAAAAAAACAAATTTTTTAGCACATTACGGGAACAGATTATATAACTTTGAACCTTCTTCACTTTTATTTTTTTCACTATAGAGTTTTGAGCTTTAAATCTTTATAGTAGAGATTTGAATTGAGGGTTTAGAGAGGGAAACAATATAAAAAGCCTTAATTTTTATACTTTAAAAAATTGTTAAGAATAAGTAGGTACAAAATAGAAGAACAATCTAAATTATCAATATCTACAAGATGGAATTAAAATGCACTATTTCGAATGTTGAGATGGTTCTATCAAGAAAATAAACTATTCAGAACTTTTATCTTGAAAAATTGTAAAAATTATATTTAGAAATGAATTCTATAAATTATTTTCTCTAAAGGATGATCTAGTTGCCTCAAAAACAAGATCGTCCATAATTCTCTCATAACAAATCCAAGTGGAATAAATCAAAGCTTTCATGTAGACAAAAATATAATCTATGAGAAAAAAAAATTTAATTAAAAAAATTTAAATTTCAGAATTCTTTTGGTGCGCCCTTTCCCTTGTTTTGAGCTTATTTGGGCAGAACTTTTGTTTCCATGCACTCATTGAAAAAAAATTATATTTCCATGAAGCTAATCAAAAATTTTATCTTCAAAAAACTTTTCAAAAAATCAAGACAAAAATTAAGACCATAAGTACGTGCTCAAAATCCCATTTGTCCTCCAAAGGGACAATGGTCTTTTAGGAATTAATTGCAATCAAGGAAAGATCAAAAAAAGAGATACAAATTGCCACGAATAAGAAAGGATAGACTAAATTATAGAAAAAAAAATTGCTAATGCGATTTTGTTGTCCTCTTTTTGTGTTTAATTTGCTCAAAAATAACTTGGAACAAACTAGATTCAATAAAAAAATTCAATAGATCAATAAAAATTTCAATTTATTTTGGTCTTTGACCCAAACAACTTCAAAGTACTATAAAAATTCAATTTTCAAAATTCTTGTGATTTGAAAAGTAAATATCAAGGTGGACTTCTTATGTTTCATTTCATAAACTATTAACACCAACAAAAAATCATCTTCAATCCTAAAATCAAGTTTGAAACAAAAGAGACAATTAATTCAAAACCTACAAAAAAACAAAAAGGACTAGTACTATGAAAGTGAGGGAGTATAAGTTAACTTTAAAAAAATAAGTCAATGATCATACAAGCTTAAATTAATTTCATAATCTTCTATTTTATAATCTTTTATAAAAAATTTAACTGATGAAATGAAATCATGTTGTTGCATTGCATATGCACGCATTATGTAAAAGTGTTTGTTTATATATTATTTGGATGGATTTTAATTATAATAATGTAATGAAGCRGATGACATCACTTGAAGTGGCTTCAAGGTGACGCCTTACACTAACATGATATACAAACTATAAGAATAACCAACCATCTAAGAGCTTCATCAATTTGATCTGATTTTTTTTTGTTTTACTTTGGATTTTAATATGTCAAATTGGAAGGGGGGAGGGGGGCGAGTCACAAGATGAAGAACCTGAACTAGAGGCCGAATTTGAAATTTCTTTATTGCAACTACCAGAGCAACATTTTATGTCCATTGACCCTTGCACCGTTGCATAAACATTTACAAGATGARGTTGTACTTTCTTGTCCACCAAAATAATCACGATTAGAGTAATGATGGCACGGAAACCTTCAGCATGAGGCTTAAGCGTTGGTGGTTTTGTTGTAGTTTAGATATGTTGAGCTTGGCAACTAAGAAGTAACACTTGAAAAGTATTTTGATTTTGAGGGTATTATCCCCCACAGGACCAAGGCCTTTATTTTGCGAAAAAACACTCAAAATTGCCATTCTTTTAGCAAAGAGTAAAAAACTTTGAAAATTGTTTTTTAGCACATCTAACCATAGGATCTTACACCTAACTAGTAATTATGAGAATATGTGTAAGAGTTTTAGAACCTTTGACTGCACATATTGCAAAATATCTGCGTTCAAAGTGAAAAAAACAAGTTTTTCAGCACACTGTGGGACTAGATTATTTCGCTTTGAACCTTCTTCACTTTAGTTTTTTGCACTGCATAGATTTGAGCTTTAAATATTTTTGGTGGAGAATTGAGTTGAGAGTCTAGGAAAAAATTAATTAATAAAAAAAACTAAATTATTATTCTTTAAAAATTTATTATTTATAAATTGATAAAATCATGTGGAACTTTTTTTTTGAAAAATTGTAAAAATTGGATTCAGAAAACAAATCCTACAACTTATTTTTTCTAAAAGATGCTTAGATTGTCCGAAAAACACGATTGTCTATAACATTTGCATAACAAATCCGAATGGAATGAATCAAATCTTTCTATGTAGGCACAAATATATTCTTTGAGAAAAAAAAATTAAAAATTAAAAAAATATATATATTTTGGGTGGCTACTTCCTCTTCCCTGTTTTGAGCTTATTTCGGCATAATTTTTGTTCCCAGACATCAATTGAAAAAAATTTATATTTTTACAAGGCAAAAATTGAGACCGTAGGTACCTGCCCAAAATCTCATTTGTCCCCCCAAAGGACACTTGTCTTTTAGGGGTTAATGATGATTAGTTATTGCATGGTTAGACCTATTAAAAAAATTGTAGACATCAACTTTAGTTGGAAGGTCTTGTCAATCCTTTAACCCATAAAGTCTCAAGTGTCCCTTTGAGGGACACTTGGGATTTCGGGCAGGCTCGTGTGATCTCAATTTCTGACATAATAAGTTCATAACACATTCCTAAATGATTGATTCACCTTGATCATCCCTTCATAAATCCTGAAAAATTAGAGGTGGTAGAACTCCCTTTCAAGTTCTTACTAGCAATTTTGGTACAAAACCCTAAATAGTGCAATCCTTTGTCAGCAGCTGTCAAGACTAGAAATTTGTTAGAGCTTCTAAATATGAAAAAGATTGCTAAAACATAATGGTGACATTCAAAAAGTACTAAAAAAAACGTGGATAAAGAACAAGTTTATCAACATGATTGTTATTAAAAAAATGTTCCAAACACTATTGATAAGGGTGTCGATAAATTGAGCAATGGTGAGTGAAAGAGTTTGCATGTACCTATTATTAGGGATGATTGCAATTGTACAAGTTGCAACATAAGGGCAACTAAGGACTATTAAATGAAGCTATGAAAAAAAGTAGAGGATTGGACCAACTAGCAATAAATGAATAAGAAACATCAAACATAAGCATCAAAAGAAGAGATCCAAGTACAATTGACGAGGACATCAATCAGCCTAAGTAGAGGGCTATTTAGTCGATGTAATTTTTTTATTTTTTACTATTTTACTTGTATAGTGCGTAATGTGAATGTAGGCAACTTGTTGAATAATTATTACATTTATAAAGGTTAATAGGCTAATTGTTAGGTAGATCTAAAAGGTTTAATAACAAAAAGATATGAATAGTGACAGTGTTCATAGTGAATGGTTGTCTTGTTGATTAGATAATGCCAAAAACAATGTCAATTTTTATCTATCTATCTCTCTTTCTCATTTTTGTTTCTCTCCAATTTCTTTAGAAGTCAAGTTGCCTTCATTTTTCCTTCAAGATTTCTTTATAACACTTGATTGTGTTTTTACATTTTTTTTATTAGCTAGTGATTGGCTATAGATTTTGTCAATTGGCCAGTGATTGGCTTTATAAATAACAATTTATTAATTCTCTATCCTAATCCAATGCAAAATTCCTTGCGAACAAACCTTTACTACTAAACTATGATAAAAATAACAATTCGAGTGGCGTTGTTGATTTTTGGCACGACATGAGTACAAATGGAGTTTTATTATTTTTAAACAACATGATTACAATGAATATCCTTAAGGCCCAACAATTTTCATAAATTTTGACTACATGTTTCAAAAGTTATTGCGTAATATGTTGTTTGTTCTTAACCCCCTAAATGACCCTGAGGACAAAATGTGTCCTGACCAATTTTTTAAGTTAAACAAAACCTTACCAAATTACTATTTTTAGTAGTTTATATTTTTGAAAAATTCTTTTTGAAATTTGGTTTTAGCTTCAAAAATCTGATTTTGAAAATGATTGATTATGATTTTTCTATTCAAGATTTTGTGCATGGGTGTCCATTGCAATCTTGACTTTTTGTAGTGTTGAGGGCTCTTGGGAAAGAGCTTCAAATACACTAGATCTTTGAGAAAAAATCACATTAGAATTTCATTTAAAAAAATTGTAGAGTAGATTTTGAAAAGCCATAAATTGATTGGGGTTATGCATGTTACTACTTTTAACCTCATATTTTTTTGGTCACCAACTTTTTAGATTTGACATGTGAAAAGARGATTGAAATACTTCAAATCACTTTCGCAATTTTAACACCTTCATGATCAAACATTATAATCTTTCAATCCGTAAGAGATATTGTTGTGTTTCCTTTTCTAATGTGAACTCTAACATGTCTAGTTTGATTGTATACGGTTACAATTCAAATAGAATTGATACAATGTATCAAAATGTTGTCTTTTTGTTCAATTTAGAGCAAGAAATTCCAAGGTCATTTTGGGGTTAACTCGGGCTATCTTGTAAAGTGACATTGAAACCATTACATGTCAAATTACAGTGTTAGATGAACTCCAATGAAAGTTCATTGTAGGTTTAAATGGATTTCATCAAAATTGTGGAGTTCATCCATCTTAATGTTTGAGTGTGCATTCTTGCTTAGTTTTAATGGCATGTTTGATGTTAGTTACGGAACTCAATTTGTTGTGGGCTATAATCATTATTTACACTAGAGGGCAATCTGGAAAGATGAGAAAACCACTTTCTTTAGAAATAAAAATTCAAAATTGGTTTTCTACATTTATATGTATGTCAAAACTTTGAATCAATCCATTTTTATTTATGAGATGAAAGTTATGAGGAATTCTAGTTTGAAGGTAGTTATGGAATCTCTCTTCATTGATAAACTTTGAAGTCCTATATTTAACTCAATTTTTAATATTTTTCAAAAAAAAAAAAAAATCACTAGATGTAGATTGTTTATTACAACATCACAACCATTGGGATTTGTATTTTTCAATTCCATAGACTAATTCTAAATCATTTAGTATTTTGAATCATTCTCTATTTTTTTCTACTTCCTATTTTTTCCTATATGTTGTGCAATTCCGAATTATTTGAAAATTTTCAAGTGTGTAGCAAAATCATGCCTTGAAGAATGAATCCAAAGAAGCACCAACAACATGGACATCTTTTCATATAAATGTGAGCTTGTAAAATACATGTATCAAGATTTTGGTCAATTCAAACACTACTATCTTACAATTGACATGGTAGAACTTTCTGAAAAATTTTCCACATCTTCTCATACCAATTTGTTACAAGATCCTACGGTTAGATGTGATTGTTTTTTTTTTCTTCTTCTAAAATTTAGTATTCCTACTAGAAATGGTAGTTTTGGAGCATTTTGGTGATAATATAGTCTAAGAACTTTAGGAGTTAAACAACTAATACACGATTTCTTAATAAAATCAATGGATAAAGAATTATAATTTTGTGTGCTTGGGATATGCTTACATTCATTTGTTGATCAAAATTTGAATGCTTGGTTTTAAGGGAGTAACCCCTATATGCCAAATTTTTTGAATCAAGTTTGTGAGGTGGTTGTCGAATGTCACTAATTCTTTTGATTCTAATGAAGTAAATCATATTGTAAAGTGCCAAAGTTTAGTTTGGACTTAAATTAAATACTTGGCAGGTAGGGCTGTTTGACTTGCTATCCGAATACAATATTAACCCTTAAATGCCCAAGGCCTGTTTTCAGCTTCTAGAATTTTGCTCCAAGTTGAACAAAAATACAAGATTTTGATAAATTGTATCAGTTTTTTAAAATTGTAACCATACAAATTTAAATTAGACATGTTAGAGATTACATTGGAAAAGAAAACAGAACAATATCACTTATGAGTTGAATGATTATATTGTTTAACCAAGAGGGTGTCAAAACTACAAAAAAATTTCAACCCACTTTTTGCACGGTGAATCTAAAAAGTTTGACAATCAAAATATATGAGGTTATAGGGCACATCATGTACAACTCCGATCAATTTTTAGCTTCTCAAAATCTACTCTACATTTTTCTTAAATAAATTTCTTGTGCGCTTTTGTCTCCAAGATCTAGTGTATTTGAGGCTCATTTCCAAGAGCCCTCAACACTAGGAAAAGTCAAGATTACATAGGATACCCTTGCACAAAATCTTGAGTAGAAAAATCATAGTCATTTATTTTTGAGATTGGATTTTTGATGCTAAAGCTAGATTTCAATAGGCATCCACCAAAAATACAAACTACTAAAAATAATAACTTAGTTAGGTTTTCTTCAACTTCAAAGTTTTGTCGACACCACATTTGGGTGCCTTGGGCATTTAGGGGTTAAGTTGTAGTCTTGTKAATGGATGAGCACATTCAAATGACCCTCCTTTACTCCTTAAAAGACGGATGTATTAGCGCAGTGAAAAGGTGGGCTGTGGACTAAGGACCCCCTAGTGTTACAAGGTGGAAAGTTAAACCGTGTCGTACCTAAAAATGACAGCAACACCTAAAAATTTGCTACAACACCTAAAAATTTGATGATGGGCATAAGAGGACCTGTTAGCATGGGCATGAATTTCGTGATTTTGTGTTACAATTTACAGCACCTAAAAATGACAATACATTCAATGACCCTATTTCTTGCTTACCATGTTAAAGCACATCTCTACTTTCACATTCACCCCCAAAATGGATGAAAAATACCTTTTGCATCCACTACAATTGATTTTTGTCATCCAAAGGACTCAAAATGTCCCTGTCGTCTGCTAAGGGTTAAAACACCTGAGTCGTCTCTTCTTCTTTTTCCTCCCCCTAGCCGGTTGCTCAACTACCCTGGGATAGGTCTATTTACAGTTTTACACAACTTAATACTTGAATGATAAAAACATCTGAAAGCCTTAGGGTCCCTTTACCTTCATTTCCAGACAGTTTTTCAAATTCAGTAAGCATATGCCTGACTATTTGACACCTGTCATGGTTTCGAAAATAAAGAGTATTTTTTGACTACTTTGGGGGCAAAATGTGCCCATTTTGTGAATAAGAATAGTATCCAAATTTGAAATGGATGAAATTGCCTAGAATCACCCAATTTGGAAAAGCAGTCTGCTTCGCCACATTTGGATGAATGTACTTCATGTTGGAGGAGTGTACATGATATCTCATCCAAAATAGACATATTCAGTTGGATGTCARTAGCTTCATCCCTCCATACCAGATTGTAAATTATGTAATTACGTTCATGAATTGAAATATAATCCTTGATTTGAACTAAACAAATCAATTCAAGGGCTAAGCCATGTCCGTACTAGTAACTCTAATTTGTACTTGTTCCGGGATTATGAGAAATTTGTGAGGTGTACTAAGTAACCTCTACATGATCAAGTATCCCATTGATGGGTAACAAATGAAAGTTTGGGTAAATGAAAGTTTGGGTAAATGAAAGTTTGGGTAAATGAAAGTTTGGGTAAATGAAAGTTTGGGTAGGTTCCTATGATTTCTATTTTTGCATGATTTTTGGAAATATTTTTTGAAGATCAAAAATCAAATTAACTTTTGGAAGAATGTATTTCTTATTTCAATAGATGCATGGAAGCAAAATTGATCCCACACTAAGTTCAAAATGCTCAACCCCTGGGCAACAATAAGAATAGGCTTGGACATTGGAAATCAWATGCCAAATTTGCAATGCGGCAATGTGCACACAATCTTGTGAAAGTGCAATCCCAATTTTGCAATGTCCGTCACTCCTAAATTTGCAAAGGTTACAATATGTGATGGTAACAACCAAAGATAGAATGAAGGCGAGTATGCGTTGAATGAAGGTAAATAAGTGATGATCTTGAAAATAGACAAGTGCAACTTTGGCGACAATGGAGAGTATGTTAGCTAAATTACTTGGATTTATACTTGCTTTTCTTTGTGTATATTTGCCAATGCATGTATGAGATAAAATATTGGCAAATTTTTTCCCAACTTTTAAAATTTGCTTCAAATTTTTTTTTTAAAGAAGTTCCTATCATTCATACATACATACATACATACATACATACATATATTGAAAAGTTAAATTTTTTGTGTTGTTTTTGAGAAATTTCAAATAATCCAAAACCCTAATTTTGAATTGGTCTCATTAAATAGTGTAGAGTATTGTGAACTTTGAACCAATTGGATATAATTTGTAAATGCCAAATTAAAGCCTTTTTTAAGCTTCTTGAAATTTACTCTAAATTGAACAAGAAGCAAACACTTTGATAAGTTTTATCATTTAAAAAAGAATTTAGCCATACAAATTCAATTTAGACATATAAGAGGAAAAGAAAATATAACATTATCCCATATGGATTGAAAGATTATAATGTTTGATCACGAACATGTATGGCTTCTCAAAATCTACTCTACAATTTTTTTAAATGAATTCCTAATGTGATTTTTTCTTCAAGGTATGGTGTATAAGTTGAGGCTCGTTTCCAAGAGCCCTCAATACTAAAAAAATTCATGATTTGCAATGGATCCCCTTGCACAAAATATGGAATAGAAAAATCATAATCATTCAATTTCCAAAATCGTTTTTTGCAATGCTAAAACTAGACTTCAAAAAGAATTGCTTTCAAAGAATAACTACCAAAATCAATAACTCGGTAAGTTTTTATTTTAACTTCAATTTTTGTGGACACAAATATTGTAATCTGCATTACGCAAAATAAATGAGAAAAAAAAAATCTGGCAGAAACATTTTGATGCATTTCATCAAACATTATGATGTCACACATCATACAATGTTGTGAACAGCAAGTTATAGCAAAGGAAGAATAGACTACCACATTATCTACTACACTGTTAAATCTCCTTCAAAATAACACACTGTTGTTTTAACTAGCCATTAACATGTCCCACCCAACTCTACCAATTTTTATTCCACATATCCACAAGTCATTGTTTGTGGATCATTAGGAATTTCATTCATGCACTAATGGAATGAAATTGGACTCTTTTTTGGTAGTATAATTGAAGCAAAAATAACATCTATTAACATTGTTCCTCTTTTWGTTTGATTGCATGATTCAACTCTTTTATAATTCCATTGTTAATGTCCCAATTACATATAGAGCTTTTTAGCTTAGCCAATGTGCTTATGTAGTTTTTTCTTTTGAAGGAATTCATGATCTTCTTTTTGAAATCCCAACACTTCACAATGGCAAAACATTTTTTAATCTTGTTATTGACTATGGGAAACATAGATAGCCGTTGAATAATATTATGCCCATTGCTTTATTGTTGAATAGTACCGTGGAATATGGGTACACATTAGCGGGCTAAGAAGCTATGTCCATGTAGCACCACCAACTCTGATTTTCGGAGTAAAAATGTACTTAACCGTTAAAAGATAGACCTATTACAACAGAGAAAAAACGGGCTATGGATTGTTGACAGCCAATTGTTAGACGGTGGGAAGTTAAACCGTGCAGCACCAAATAAATGACATCAACACTTAAACATTTGCTACAACACCTAAGAATTTGATGATGAACATGAGAGGACTTGTCCCCATGGGCATGAATTTCCGTGGCTTTGTGTTACAATTTGCAACACCTAAAAATGACAATACATTCCATGACCTTATTTCATGCTTTCCATGTCAAAGCACATCTCTACTTTCACATTTTCACAATGAAAACAGATGTAAAATATCTGTTTTACATCCACTACAATTAATTTTTGTCATCCAAAGGACTCAAAGCGTCCTTGTTGTCCTTTAAGGCTTAAACTCAGAGTACAACATTTAGTCTCCAAAACTTTGTTGAAACCCAAGAACATTGACTGAAAACAATGGAGTTATCCTTGTTGTGAGTCACTAAGGTTTGACCTTCCTTCCACAATACCTACTGTAGCTCTCTTCTTCAAGTCAAATCAGATGTGAGCAAAGTGTACTAATGAACTACGTCGTGCTTCCTTCATCAATAACATTTGCAAAGGCTCAAGGCTTGGCTCATCCCCAAGCCCCCCACCCACCCACCCAAAAAAAAATCGTTAAACAAGAAATTGAGACCCCTTTTTCAAGACGCAGATACAACCTCTGCATGGGCAATTTTGGGCTTACCCTAAAGTGTCATTTCCTTTATTCATGTTTTTTTATTTTTTTTTATTTTTCCGTTTCTTCCACTTATCCCGGTCAGGGGAAAGGACGGTGATCATTTCCCCATTCAAAGGGGAGTCCAAAGTTGCRCTTTGAATTGAAACCTCCAGTACGTTAAGTTGGCTGCCATTCTTTTTTTTTTTTCTGTTGTTGTTGTCAAGGTCCTTGGCCACAGCTTGGCCACGGCTCCCTATCCAATGCCAATAGAAGCTTTTTAAATTTTTTTTTATAATTTTTTTTTCTTCTTCCGATTCTCGATTGCGAATTGAATCAAAAAGTGGAGTCAACCCAGGTACAGCTGTATAGGTACAAGCAAAGGACTGGCAGTAGTACCCTCAGAGGACCATCACACAAACCGTCTCTCGGGGGTTGCAGTACATCACGGGGTGGGGGTGCAGAGAAGTACGTCTTCTAAATGAAATGGAATGGATGGAGCCGATGAAAGCGCCTTTCCTTCGTTGAGCAATGACCGCTCGCACCGTCGCCTTGCCGTGCCTGGCCTCGCCTTCCGATCGAGGTTTGCTTTGCAACGTACGTTTTGAAAAACGACACGACGCGCGCTCGGGCATCTCTCCGCCTGCGTTGAGCTTTATGTGTTTTTTCCGAGAGATGAGTCTGAGGCGAGTCGTCAAATCTCCTGAAGACTGGATAGATATATTCTTGCTATCGACACACAACTAAAGCTATTTGTACGGACATGCAATGCAAACTGTAAAGATGGAATGGAATGGCAAGAATCAATACGTCAGGTGAAGAAGAAGAAGAAAAGATTGGTGGGTTCTTTTTTTTGTGTGTGTGTGGGGTGCCTTTTTAAATTTTTTTCAAACAAATGAAAGATGGGTTTATTTTTTGAGGTGGACATTTGAGGTGTGTTGGCCTGCTTGGTGCAGGACACAGGTGATAAGTAGGTGAGACCTACGCTTGGTACTAGCCATATCTCCCCCAACCCCCTTTAGGGGTGTACATTAGGGTTTTCCCTTTCGAGAATAACATTTTTGTTACAAAGCGATGGAAATTTTTTTTTGTTGAAGGGAATATTTGGAGTCACATGTCCGCTTTTGCATAGTCGACGAAATTGATACCTTGCTACAAAATTTTGGGAATTGAGTGGGAATCACGCTTTTGCGAAATTGGCGTGGATGCGTGTCCACTTCCGTCCGGCCAAAGATGGAGGAAGAGAAGAGGGAAGGAACTTCAGTAACTTATTTGGGGGCAGCTTGATGGTGCTGTAATTTTGTTTTGTTTTTGACACAAATGAAATGGAATTTAATTGCAGAATTGTCATCTTAGTTTCTGTTTCTTAACCCTTAAAGGACCCTTAAAGGACGGACCTATGACCGTGGGTAAAGGTGGGGTGCAAAATGTAGTGCTTGACGAAGAGGAAAAAAACTGTTCACGCACATGTTTAGCTTTGGAAAAATTGTACAAACCAATACTTGATGCTACCCATTCAAAAATTGTGAGAACGGCTGCGTGGTAGAAAACACTTTCATGTGAAAATCTTTACCGTCGTCATAGAATTAGGGCCACCTATAATAATGGAAGCAATTAAAGACACTAAATTTGACTTTCCATGATGATTGAAATATGTGTGGTCACTTTCACAAAAGAACGGATAAAAATTAGAGAGTGTCCACTCACCATATGAGATTTTGGTCATCCAAAGGACGCGAAATGTCCGCCTCGTCGTCCTTTAAGGGTTAAGCTTGATGCCTTGATACACCAGCCACCATGCTAAGTGGCCACATGAATCCTGACATACGTTAAATAATTTACAGTTGAGCAGTTTAGCAAAGAATCAACGAAGTCAGTACTGTAATGCTGACCCRTGCATGTAACATACAGTATGGGATGGCAACTCATTTCCAACCACTTAACCCCTAAGTCGGGTTTCGAGGACACATTGTGTCCTCTCAATTCATACGTGGCCCTTATTCTCCTATTTCCATGAATTATTTGTTTAGTATGTGAAATATAGAATCGAAGATACAATTGACATTGATTTTCTCATGATTTTACAAAAAAATTGTAATGTCCACTGTTGATATGAGAGGCTCCTGAACACTCTCAACAGTGTATTTCAAGAAAAATACGTTTATAGCTTCCATAGTGTATACACCCATCCATCCCTCTGTTTACATATGCCTTGACCAAGAACGCCGGTTTATTGCAGTTATAGTTGCTTTGTTGGCACCTCGGGATCGCGACAAGAGCATCTTATGCATGATTAAATGAGACTTTGGGTTTAAAGTTTTTTTTAATATAGTGCGTATGTATGCAAGCCCCCAAATGAAGAAGCCTCAAGATTGATAATATTTTTAAAATTATTAACATGTCTGATGTAGCCAGAAACTGTGTAGCTCAATAGAAGACTTCATCATGCATTCAACAAAAAAAAATGAAAAAAATGAACAATTAACCATTCACTTGCAAGGTTGTGTATATTGCAAGAAAAAAAATGTATAGATGTATTGAAAGGCACTCAAAACCAATTAGGGGTAGTGACCGCTACATTACAACTTCAAACATTTGTGACCAATTCCCTGAAGGTTAGAAAAATATGAAACAACTTGGGTTAGATGCCAATTCCTTTTCTCTTCCTATGAAAATTTATTGAAAATTGTTTCAAGGAGTTTAGCTTTCCTGAACACACAATCAGCTCTTAAATTGCTGCTTTAAGAGCAATGACTACCTTAACTTGATTTTTCTTTTTTTCTTTTTTTTGGATACATACAGCCTTCACCAGCCACGACAAGGACAAACCCAACACAAGCCATGGTAGACCATGGACCTATCCCCCCTCCCCATGCGAACACGACTACCATACCAGCACACGAGGGAGGGAGGCACGCAACATCACCTTTGGGTGAGGCTTTGTTGAAAGTCCACAATTTGGGTGCACAAGGCCCGGAAGCATCTGTGCAGTAACCTGGCAATTTCTCAGCTGATGGTTTCCTTGCCCGTTCCAGAATACTCCAAATATTTAACTCAATTGATACCATGGGCCATGGGCAACGATGCTAATTTGGGGTTTTGCAGGTGTGGGTGAGAAAGAGCATGTACTATCTACACTAAATAGTGAAATTAGGTTGCCTTTACAATTAGGTTGCCTTTACAATTAGGTTGCCTTTACAATTAGGTTGCCTTACCTCTAGAAAAGCGACTCTACAAGCTGTTAAAGTCAACAAATATTTCTACAAAGACTTCCATTTGTACACATGGGGGTTCATGAGTTCCAACTACACCAATGACAAATTCAAAAGTAGTGCATTCTTGTACAATAACAATGATTATTTAAATAGTGTGCAATGTCGAGAAATTAGTGAGGGGCAACCTAATTTCACTATTTAGTGTAGGGATTTTCTTAGCTTTCTGGTGCCAGATTGCACCTTGAAAAAGTTTTTTGGCTAAAAAAAAATGGCGACAAATGGTGAATTATTTCACCAAAAAACTTTGAATTGTATTTTGAATTTTTTTGGATGAAATTGCCAAATTTTAGATGAAAACAAAATTATGGACATGTGATATGAGCTAGTGTGATGTTTTCTATCCAACATGTGGATGAATGTTGAAATTTGGAGCATCACTTTAATATTTTAATTCTCCACTTTTGGCACTTTATAAAAAATGAAAAAAAATGAAAAAATGGTACCATCCCATTCACTGGAGTTGTATAGGCCTACCACTTTCTACAACTAGCCACAACTCCTAGTGAGAGCCGATGCCATCTGGGCTCCGGAGGTACGATAGCTGGAACTTTAGGTGGCCTCCATCGCCCTCGAGCTACCAACCGGACGGCCAGACGGCCCTCCAGGCTGTTTCCCTTGTAATGCAGGAATGCAAATCTGGAGGGGCCAAACCCACTCCCGGACCTTTCATTTCTGGTTTAGATCAAAGTTGAAAAGCTACAGCAATGACGGATTCCTTAAATTACCAATGTTATTAAGAAGCATTTAAGTGATTTTGAAGTATAATTTTTTAGCGGGCACCGGAGCTCATGGTCCTGGAGCTAACCTCCAATGGCCTAATGGAGAGCAAACCCCCCTCCCGGACCTCCCATTTGCGCCTTCGACCCCTCTAGCTGCCGGACCTCCAACAGGGTAATGGCAACCGGCTCTAATCCTGCTACACCTGCACATGGTGCATCCATAGAAGATTGCTTCACTGATTGATCTTCTTTGTGCATATAACACTAATCCATCCAAAATATGCTATTTTAATACTTTAGTATTAGTACAAAGTTATACATTAGTTATGAATTGATATTGATTTCCACAAACAAAATTCAWCTTGGTAATGACATTCATTTTGTAATGACCTACGTTTTGTAGCCTCACTAGAAGAAAATTCAAAAACAATGGAAAATTCTTTTCTATGGCTTTGCCCTTAGCTTTCCGTTGTTTGTTCGTGGTTCATCTTGGAATAAACTCCAGATTTAAAAAAAACAAAACATCAATGAAAATGATGTTTTTCTTGAACAAGGACTGTAACCAATGTGGGTGAATTGGTCACTAATATTAGCCAACATAGGTGGAACATTTGGATGAAAACCACATAGTTTCCACAAAAATGTTGTTGCCATAGTTGTATACTTTTTGAATCCACAAAGGACCCTAAATGACTAGTAGTACGAGATCAAAGAACTCTTATGATGGAGTTTTGAGGGCTAGCTAGAGTTCAATGTCAGAGAAGAAATAGAGTAGCTTGATTTTTTATGAGATTCCAATTTTGCGGTTAATTAAGAATTTATTGTGTATATTGCTCATTGAGATTTAATTTGAATAAATTTTATTTATTTATTTAGCTTTGTTTTTTTATGCATTCTTTGCATGTTGAAGTAGTTGAAACAGTTGATTCAACTTTATTTAAAGGAATTCTTCATTTGTAAATTGTAAGTTCTTGATCGTTGTGATCCGTGTCTCAACGTCTTTGCTCTTCTATGTCACATCTGGATTGGCTCTTGTTTTGCTTTAATTGTGCCTTCTACGCTGCATTCATTTGAGTTTGTTTTTGTGTCCGTTGGATCCCATGATGAATTGAGTTTTTTGGAAGATAGGAAATTCTCATTATGATTCGTGTTTTAATGTGTTTAGTATCAAATGTGCATTTTTTTGACTTGGTTCTCTTGCATATTTCTCTTTGCATTCTTCGTGCTCATGTTGAGTCAATTAGCTTTAATTGGTTTATATTGTTTGGAGTGAATTCTTCAATTGTAAATTCTCTTTGCACTTTGTGGCTCAGGGTTTGTCTCCAAAATAAAAATGCAGCAAAAAATGCACCTATTGATCTAAAAATGAGAATATTTTGGTGACTACCTTGGTCATGGGGGACCACGTCCTTCCAACGTTAAGCCAATCACGTTCTAGAGATTCCCGGAGCAAGGAAACAAAACAGAATTGATCTAGTGCAATTCAGGGCTTTTTTTTGGCTTTTTGGTGGCAGATTGCACTAGAAAATAAAATTTGGCTAAAAAATGCCTAAAATAACATAAAAAAAACTTGGATGAAATTGCCAAACAACTTTGAATTAAAAAAAAATCTTAGATGAAATCACTAGATTGTGGATGAAAACCATATTATACATCCAATATACATCCAATATTTGGATGAATGTTGTAATTTGGAGCACCACTATAACATTTAATATCGCCACTGTGGCACTTTGAAAAATCTGAAAAAAAAGCCCTGGCGCAATCCTTCGAAGAGTGATTGCAAACCAAAGCCATGAGAAAACAACTCAAACAATCCAATCTCTTATGTCTCAATAGGCAAACAACTGATTATAAGAAATGTGTACATATCATAATAACCACTAATAGTGGGTTAATTGTATGTTTGGTTTGTTTCATTTTTGCATGCTAAAACCTTTCATCTAAGCGTTCTGTTGTAAATCTATTTCAATAATTTAAATGTTAAAAATATGTAAAAAGTTAAAAAATATATAAAAATATTTTTCTAACCCCTAAGAACCAAACGACAATTTTTGGCAGCTCACTCCAAACTGGTTTTTATTTTTTTGCTTTGAAATTTTCACACATGTGCTCAAGGAGTAGCCGCTTCAAGGCACAACAATTTTCATACCTTTTGACTACATGGTTAAAGAGGTATACTGCATGAAATTTAATTTTCATTTATCTTTGGGCAGCCCAAATATTTATTAAAAAACAATTTGTTTTTAAAAACAAAAATTTGAAATTTGTTTTCCAGATTTATATTGCGTGGAAAGTTTTAAATCACTCCATTTTGATCAATGAGGTGAAAGTTATGAAGGATTTTAGTTTGCAAGCAATTATAGATTTTTTACTCTAAAATAAACTTTGAAGTTCTTTATTTAATTCAACTTTTAATTTTTTTTTAAATGCAGAATCTTAGGATGTAAATTCACTAAATTGTTTATTACACCATTACAACCACTGAATTGGTATTTTTCAATTCCATAACTAAATTCTTAAAAATTTTGAATTTTGAATCATTCTCTAATTTTTCCTATATGTTTGTACAATTCCAAATGATTTGAATTTTTCAAGCATGTAGCCAACTTGACTTGAAGAATGAATGCAATGATGAACCACCAATTTGGATACTTTTTCATACAAATGTGAGCTTGTGAAGTGCAATTGCCTGTTTATTTGTAGGATCCAAAAGAAAGATTTTTGTCAATTCACACACACTAACATCTTGCAATCTACACGACGGAAATTTCTGAATTTTTTACACATCTTTTCAAACCATTGTACTACAGATTCTACAGTTACATGTGTCCAATTGTTTTCTTCTAGAATTTGGTACTTGTATTAGAAATGGTAGTTTTGGGGCATTCTTGGTGAAAACATAGTAAAAAATATTTAGGAGTTAATGCATTAGATTTCAAACTTCATTTATTTGTTCTAGAAGACTCCACCTTTATCCATTCTATATATAGATTTATAAATTATAAATTATAGATATAATAAAAATACAATGTAATTATTTTATTTTAATATTTTATAATTTAGTATATRTCTTATATAATTATTATGAAAATTTAAACTCTAAAGTCCCAAGGCTTTTTTCCTAATCAAAATCAAATCAAACTTGTCATTTCTATCGCAGAAAGCAAAAAATCTTACAAACTATTTTATTTTTTTGCATAATTATTTTACCATAAGATCTTGTGCAATATTATTATAAAAATGTGTGAAAGAAAGTTCAAAAAATTTGACTATGTACATTGCAAGTATTTGTGCTCAAAGTGAAGAAAATGTGTTTTCAAAAATGTTTTGTGACTTGATAATTTGACTGAATATCACTTTACCCCTAAATGCCCAAGCCTTTCCAAGTGTATTTTGAGTATGGAAAAAGAGCATTGGCTTGTAGTTATCTCCAATTAAGCAAATTGTTTTTTTTTCAAAATCTAACCATATAGGTGTTTAAAAAACTTGCTTATTAGTGTGTCCACCAATTTTGAGTGCAAAATTGCATAGGAGTTGTAAGATTATAACAAGAGAAATGTACAATTTCTATTTTTAGTATGCTGCCTTTTCCCACACTGTTTCAGAATTTTGCATATAAAAGTCTTTTTAGATAGGAGGTGACATGAACAAATACAAAGAGTGTTAGCACACTAAAATGCCGACTTCCAAAAAACTTAATTTCACATGAAAAGCTATCAAACTCAATACACAATACACCTTGCAAACTGATGAAATGTGATTTTTTATGATAAGTAGAAATTGCAAATAGCTCAAGATCAACACTTGCATTATTAAATTTTGAATGGTGAAAATCATGAAAACAATTTAATCTTTCCGTTGGGACCATTTTGAAAACGAATGGATAAGTACAATTTTTTAGATCTCAAATCAAGTGAAATTGGCAAACTTTGCTAAAAGCCGGGAAATGAAGTAAAATTGGCAAGCTTTACTTTTGCAATAATGGACATATATGTCTTTGAAGACCTCTCAAGAATCAAGTATGTAGTTTTTTCTAGAGAAAAATGAAAGTTTTCGTTTGTTAACCCTTAAAACTGTCCGAATTTTTTTTTGAAATAGTCAAAGGAATTTAACTGCCCATTCAGAAATGAGCCTAAAATTTGAGATCGACCATATATGGTCGATTGGGCAGTTAGTGGTTAACTTAAAAATTTTGCACTATAAATTTTGAATTGAAATTTTTGTATATTGAAGATTTGAATTGAAAGTTTTGGAAAAAAAAAGTAAAAAAAAAAAGAAGTGAAACTATACAACAACTTTAAAATGGAATTAAGACACATGAATCCCAAAATTGAGTTTGTTGTACCAAGCATACTTAACCTTGTGGAACCTTTTTAAATCTCCCATGTTTTGAGGTTATTGTGGCATAACTTTTGCTCTTAAACATTGATTGAAATACAATTTATAGTCCCTAAAAAAAGTATTAATGAATCACATCAAAAGTTGAGGTTATATGAGCCTAACCAAAATTTATTTTGTCGCCTAAAGAGACAATGGGACATTAGGGGTTAAAACTAAAGTAATAAGATTCTTTTTTGAAAAAAAACTAGAGATTGACATTCTGATGATGGCGTAATTTATTTATTTATCTAAAGTAATTTTGTATTTTATAAGAAAGAAAATTATTAGTGGTGCATTGAGAAATTTTAGGTTATTGCCATTCAAGTTTTATAAAAAATTTAAATAATTTATTGAGTAAAATTCATAATAAATAATAAAAAGAAGACTATTGATTGCACATATTTTTAGAAGGGTTCAATGCCACTTAAAATCAAAAGAAATGCCTTGTAAAGAAGTTGTGAGTAACTTCCCTTGTGCCTTTCCTATCAATCCAACGCGTTGCCTCAAAGTAAACCTTTCACAATTCTTTATGGTAGATATAGGGAAGTTTAGTAATTGCAAAAGGCACTATAACAAAGAACCTTGCTAGAAATGAGGTTTGTTATGGGCTATTCAAACCTCAAAGCATCGGCAATGAAGGAAAATAGGACAATTGATGGCTCCACACCTCAATTTAATACAATGGAGGTTGTATACCTACCTAAAATCAATCTATTGCAAGGGCCACACTTTCCCATCGCAAGTAGATGTCCCATTTAAAAAGCTTTAACCTCTTTAACCAAGTTAAAAGCCTCCACATGAGTTTACTAAAACTATTGTATCTATAAACAATGTGCCTTCAAAAGAATGAAGTAGCTACAACAACTTGACTTAGAGTAAAGATGATTCAATCAATGAGAGCCTATATTCTTGAACCTATCAACATTAGTCTAAAGACCCCCACTTCATTTATTTAGAGTATTAAGTGGCTAAAAGAAAAATTGATTCAAAGAATCCAAGATGTTTACACTTGCATTGATTTATCCTACTAGTAACATAACATTGTATAACTAGACAAAGGTCCATCCATACTATTAAGATATTATGCTCCCTAGCTGCATGGAAGAAACTTTCAATAGAAAAATCAAAGAGTAGGATTAACTAAGGAGCTATCAACAAGACAAATTCGCTCATTGTAGGGGTCCTCTTTTCAAAGATGTAAAAGCAAAATCCCTCCCTCATTGGCAGAGCAATGATTTCTATAATCACCTACAAAATCATTGCCACTAGAAAATTAGACTTTGTGGAAAATTGATAAATAAACACAATTATGTTTTTCAACTTGCACGAATTCCAAATACAATAGAACCTCTCTGAGTCGCTCCTCTATAAGCCAATACACCTCTATAAGCCACTGTTGTTAGACTAGTCCCAAAACTGGGCCACATTACAAATATAACCCTCTCTCTGACAATAAACCTCTGTGAACCAATCCAGAACCTATTGAGTAAGGGAGGTTATACTATAAAGTAGAAGGCTCGAGAACAATACGGGCATTTAGAACTGCCCACCCCATAAATGTACACAGTTTGTACATGCTGTTTTTTCATAGCCTTTATTGATGTACTAACAATGTACATTTAAGGGGTGGGCGGTTTTGGAGCCCTATGTTAGTTCAACTTCAAAATTTCATAACTAATTCAAAAATGATCCAAAAAATATGAAACGACTTGGGTTAGATGCCAACTCCTCTTCTCTTTGAAAGAAAATTCACTGAAAAATATTTTGAGAAGTTTCACCTGCCTAAAATTCAGTTCCAGTGCTTGGATGGTTGGTTTATGGACCTTCTACCTTAGTATGCTAACGTCTTGGAAAATTAGTGTTGCACACACGCTAAATAACAACTTCATGTAGTGTGAAACACATCATTAGAAAACAGGTTAAATGTATGGTCTACTGGCTGACGTGCCGGGCATCCATCGGTCCCCCCTTGGCCCCTTTCAACAAAACCATTCCTTTTGCAAAGTAAGGTCAATGCACGCACTTTCCTGGTTTACCCCTGAATGAGGGATCCCCTCCTTGACACCTGCTTGACTCACGCCAGCTTCTGAGTTGCTGGAAAAAAAAAAATCAAACCCCATGGCATGTCAACTCCAATGGGGTCCATCACTCACTGTTCAACCCCATGGCAAATACTATATTTAATAAATATCTCACCTAATAAGCTAYCTCAAACTAGTTCCTAGGGTCAACACCTATTGCCCATGTGGACTAAATATCACAAACCAACGAAGGCATATTTAAACTATTTTAAACATTAAAAAAAAACTACACGTAGGTGTACCACCCAGCCTCGGTGGGTCTTTCCACATTTTTGGGGGGTTGGTAAGTTATACAAGTATTTTACAATTTTTATGGTATGCAGATTCCTTCGTTTCATGGAGTTCACAGGTCGAATATATAGTACCCCAACGAGCTAAATGCAGAGGTGTAACAATGGGTGAATGTAAAAACAAGCCCCCCCCCCTATTTTTGTGCCGTAATAACTTTGTGATTATCGACTCTCCTAGCTAATTTGGGACCTTTGATTGCAAACATGAAGTCAAAAATTGCAAAAAAGTTTATGCATGAGAAATAAAAAGTTCCAGTGTTTTCACCAGGGTTAAAACACGGGGGCAAAACCACCTCCGCATTTAGCTTGTTGGGGGTACTATAGACTTGACTGATGAGTTCATGTCTGCAGACCCACCTGATGCCTGCAATGTGCTTTGGGTTGAGTCGAATTTGTCTTTGCCATTTGAATATTATCATGGTATGTTTTTCTTTTTTCAATTCAAAATATATGAAATTGTCCGACCGTTTGAACATTAGTTGATGGCAATGTATCTTCGTTGAACAGTCTTGGCTCAAATTGATTGGACGTTGGGGAGTTGAGATACAAAGACCGTAGAAATACCTTTTGTGTCCTTTTCCGGGGTAAATTTTAAAAACTTACATGTATTTCTTTTGGCACCTGATAAGAACAAGGCACGTAAGGTATATATATATATATATAAGATATGCACATTGGGATTTCACCCATGCTATCAGCTTGGCATCAAACCACTTTGTGCTGCCTATGGAACAATTTGTGGTGGTGGTGGGCTGAGAATCAAATCAAGGAGACAACAAACCAAAGGGTTGTTGCAAGAGAATTGATCCTTGCATTAGAAAAAAAACATTCTCAAGGAGGAATGGAACTTGTGAATCTCATCGTCGGTCACTTGAGAAGTGGTGAGTTTATTGATTTCTGTGATGTTTGCATGAGCAATAATTGAGGTTTGTCAAAAAGCGGAAGTCCCATGACTTCCAAATTCTGAGAACCTTGGGTTTGTGTTACTCACTTTTCCCATTTCAAGAACCATGTTGTCAAAAATTCATAACATTGTTAAGTGTTAACCAACTTAGAGCGTCCTGCCATGTGAGTCGGGCCGGTGCAAGTTCTCCCGGAAGCTACAGTGCCAAACAAGTAATTGTCCTGCTATGTGGACCGGTTGGGTGGGGGAGAGAGCGACTAAAAATGCCACACGTAGTGGATTCTCTTCAAGTTGACCAATCTCCACCAATCTCCACCAATGGGTTTGTCCACCAATATCGGTGAAGCTTGCAACCCAACTTCTCCGCTCACCGAGGCCGGCAAGACAATCGGTGGTCACTTCTTGTCTTTTAGTGCTTTTTCCACCGGACCGACTCACATGGTCGGAGGCCCTTAGAGGTGGGGCAAGTCTATGTTGTGTTGCTTCCACAACAACAAGATAGAGCCCCAACATGCTGCAACTTCCCAGCCAACCAATGACTCTCTTTGCAAATTCCTTGTTAGCCAATGATTCTCTCCATATTATAACTAAGTTCATTCCCCGCATATAGCCTCCTCAGAGAAAGAATGGTTTATACTTCTTAACCCTTAAACATGAGGTGGGTCACCGTGGAGATCATGAATCCTTATACCGTGAGAATCATTGATTTAAAAAATTACAAAAGTAAGCATTAGAAGTCAAGGTACTATAGAAGATCTTCCCTTTTCAGTTTTCATACAAAATTCTGAGGATGAGTAGTTGGATTTCTGTCCTACAAAGAAAGATGCTCTCTCATTCATCAACCAAAAAATGGCCTCGCTGTCGTTTGTGGGTTAATCCTTAAAGAATGGATTGGCAACCGTGGAAATCGTCTATTTTGATACCGTGAGAATCACTAGTTTAAAAAAATCCAAAAGTACTCATTGGAAGTTAATGTACTATAGAAAATCTCCCCTTTCCACCTCTAATTCCGTAGATGAATGGTTGCACTTCTGTGCTGTACAATTTGATTCTTTATCATTCATCGGACGCAAAACGTCCGCCGCGTCCTTCAAGGGTTAACAATGTTATGTTATCCCCTAAACCCCTTGGGCTTTTAGGGATTAATAAGTAGGCACTGTTTAGGTCAATTTTAATATCTAATTGAAGAGTGTGGCATAAGATTCTCACAATTGCTCAGTTACTGCAGGAGCAAATGCAACACTGAACAGCAACACACAAATACTCCATACTATATTGGCACACCACACTATTTGAGGTTTGAAACACGTGTTAAGATTTGAGTAGCGCTACACCAGTCATTCTATTTAATGCTGTCTATTATTTGGATATGCCACCAACAGACTGAACTGAATGTATGGTAAAACCACCCGTAGGTGACCATTTAACTCTTAAAGGACATTTCATGCTAGGGCTTGATCAAACTTTAGTAGATTTCTACATTAGAATATATATTTCAAAACTTTGATATTTCTCTCATGTAGTAATATATGTTTAAAACTTAAATTAATTTTTTCGTAATTTAAAACATCAAATTGAATTTCATATGAGTTTTTGAAGACATTTCAATATAAAACTCATAGTAATTACAAACATGCTTAAAATAGTATGAAAATTTCATGAAAAATGGAAATAATGGTGTCAAACATCATGGTGTAATTGGTGTATACTTGGAGCTTACACAAAAAAAAATTCAAAAAAAGAAGTTAAAAAGTGTTGTATTATGAGCTTTCAAGATACTATCTTCTATGTGTCACAAAATTTGCAATTTTAAACATTTTGAAAAAATTCAAATCAGAATTAAAAGTAGATTATTGGAGCCTCATTTTCTTAGTCAAGCTTGAAAGCAATTAAAATCAAATTCTATATGAAAAACTCAAGTTTGACTTTCAAAATGCCCCTCGGGCATGCAATGTCCTTTAAGGGTTAAGTGATTCCATACATGTTTTGGAGCGCTATAAGGCAATGTAAATTTTTTGCCACGTAAGAAGATAGAAATCACAGAAATTGTCAGTTTTTTGTGATTTTTTTTCCTTGAATTCAAATTACTATGAGTTTTGGAAGCCAAAAGTTGGTCTAAATCCAATACCAATATATAATGTACACCAGCATGTTACCACCCTAATTTACAATCTGCCTATTTTGGGGTCAATTCCAAGAGGGGCACATATTTTTTTAGAGGTGTGTGCTTGTTTCATGAGTCAATCCAAGTGGAATTATGGTTATTCAATCAAAATTGTAATTTTGGTGAATTTTGGAAATGGTAAGCCCTGATATTACAAAACCAGATATAGACTAGAGTCATAAATAACCCATAGCTAGCATGTAACCGCCTAATGAAGTACTAAATATTCTCTATTAATGGAGTGACATGTTACCCCATCTTATCATAAAATCCCTGATTTTGTCATAGAGTGGAGGGAATTGGGGGTGGGGGGATTTTAAGTGGAATTGGAGCTGAAAGTAGGTGACCGAATTGGGTTGGTCTATTGATGGAATTGGGTTGTCAAATGCTAATGGGTTAGTGTACCTTAGAGTCTTCTAATTCCAACCATTCAAGAACTATTTTTCTGCTCACTACTTTGGGACATGTGTCATCAATTTATTAGTTCCAATTTGGAAAATAAGTAAAAAATACATTTTCAAGCTTTGGTAAGAAATTTGTTCCAACTTTGGTTGGAAATAGCTACACCTGCATGTTGAGTATGGACCCTTGGTTGGCAATGGGTGGTTCTACCGTAAGTTTAGTTTGCGATCAATTGATAAAGAAGTGCTCGAGTGTTGTGATTGGTGTTATCTTTTTTGTTCTTGGTTTCAACACATACAATCACTTTTTTTTAAAAGAAAAAAAGCATTGTTTCCAAGTGAATAARGTAGGATGACCCATGGTTGTGCCCCCTTGGTTGTTGCTTAAATTTAGATGTATTGGATGCAAGTATTTCTGAATGAGCAAGGTGCAAGAGAACCAATTTATCACTTTAAATGCKTGTATGTTGCAATCTATGAGGTGAATTTTTTTGAAATTTCTTCCACACATTCTTGCGCTACACTATTGCAAAATCCTATAATTAGATATATAAGAAATCAATTAATTTTTTTCTTTTTTCTTTTTTTTGAAAGAAAAAGACCTTGAGACTCTAGAGGTTGATTCATCAAAATGAACAAAGTTGATGGATTTTAGAGATTTCACATAAAATTCACTCTCGAGTATATAATACCCAAACTTATATTCTACCTTATATTGTCCAAAAAATGATAACCTAACCTAGCTTGTATTGTGCTCACTGATTATTGAAGCCTGATTCCGAGTTTCGGACTTCTGAGCATGATAGACACTTAAAAGTGCAAGGATGAATTGAGTAAACAATTGCAGACATTTGTAAACTTCAATTGAAATAATGATGATATACTAAAATAAATTACATTATTATAAGTTTTTGGCCAAGGTACTTGGGTGAGTTCTTCAAATATGTTTTGTAAGTTATTTCCGTTACTATTATTATTTTAAGTAGTATCATCACCGTCATCGTCCCCATTGTTGTTGCACACGAATGGAAATTCACTTTCCATATATCCCATGGTCCCAACCATRGTAAAAAGTACGGTACTATTCTGTCCTGTACCATCAGGCACTCAAGGGGTGACCGCTTTAAATTTAAATTTGCCCTGGGACAACACCAGAATGCATGTTTGTCTCCATTCATATTGGTCAAGAAGACAACAAATTCATTACTCCATAGCTATTTTTTTTTTTCGCACATTCAAAGTATTCGTTTTTTAAATCCAAAAGGCAAGTGTGGGGTCCTTTGACACAAAAAAAAGTAAGGTAAGGTAAGGTAAGCCATGCATGATGGTGCAACCAACTGCAAGAAGTAATTTTGCAATAGAAAACTTTAGAGAAAAAAAGTTACCTGGGTGTTTTTTGACACCCCTTTTGAAATTTGAACCCCCCCTTGTCTCAGTCACAAATAACTTTGCTGGGCAAGTAATGATGCTATGTATGTATGTACGACTCATGTACTACTTCAGTCCTCCCCCCCTTCAATTCAACATTTATTCAAAGCCAAAGAAGGGTCCCTCTGTCATTTTTTTTTTTCTTCTTTTTTTTTTGGGTTGGGGTTGGGTCAATCTAATGGTGGAGATATTACAGTTGTGGTTTCATATCGATCTCTCGCTGAGCCCATGGTGTCTTTGTTGACTACCCTTTCCTGCAAGAAGTAATAACAGCAATAGGAAAGTTTAAATAAAAAAAGTTACTAGGGTGTTTTTTGACACCCCTTTTGAAATTTGAACCCCCCCTTGTCTCAGTCACAAATAACTTTGCTGGGCAAGTAATGATGCTATGTATGTATGTACGACTCATGTACTACTTCAGTCCTCCCCCCCTTCAATTCAACATTTATTCAAAGCCAAAGAAGGGTCCCTCTGTCATTTTTTTTTTTCTTCTTTTTTTTTTGGGTTGGGGTTGGGTCAATCTAATGGTGGAGATATTACAGTTGTGGTTTCATATCGATCTCTSGCTGAGCCCATGGTGTCTTTGTTGACTACCCTTTCAACATGGCTCGGTTTGTATGGACAACAGTGCACGAGTAACTTGTAGACTAGGCTTCTCCTGTCCCTTTCAAGACTATTTATGTAATGATGTTTTCACACAACTTTTAGAAGCTGAATCTTTGTTGACTGCTCCAATCCTGTCTCCCCAATTTCACAGAAACTGGAACCTCTGAAATCAACTTGATATTAAGCAGTTTTATACTCCCTCAGTCCCACTAACTTAAAACCTTTTCAAATTTTTCCTGCAAAGACTGTAAATCAGCCTAATTAGGAAGCTTTTAGTGGGACTGAGGGAATAAGTCTTTGTTCAAAACTCCGGCACATAGTAGTGTCGAGATAAACTTCATTGCACGCGAAGACTGTAAATCAGCCTTATTAGGAAGCTTTTTGTGGGACTGAGGGAGTAGGTCTTTGTCTAAAACTCCTACACATAGTAGTGTCAAGATAAACTTAATTGCAGGCAAAGATTGTAAATCAGCCTAATTGGGAAACTTTTAGTCTGTGGGACTGAGGCCTGAGGGAGTTAGTCTTTGCGTAAAACTATGGCACATAGTAGTGTCTAGATAAACTTAATTATTCTTGCAAAGACTGTAAATCAGCCTAATTAGCAAGCTTTTAGTGGGACTGAGGGAGTAAAGTCTTTCTCTAAAACTACGGCACATAGTAGTGTGATAGTGTCCAGATAAACATAATTCTTCCTGCAAAGACTGTAAATCAGCCTAATTAGGAAGCTTTTAGTGGGACCAAGAGAGTAAGTCTTTCACTAAAACTCCTGCACATAGTAGTGTCGAGATTAACGTCATTGCAAGCAGCTTGCAAGACGACTTAATTGGCCGTGAATTCATCCATGCCGTTCGAGAACCCACGCACCAGTGGAGCTACGCAAGCAGCACACTCACTGGCAGACTGTCGGCTGCAAGTGCTACTGTGGAAGCATCAAATTCTGACCCCGGAATTAAGGGTCATGATTTTCGAGTTCCCCAGCTGCATGACTCCAAATGAATCCAAAAGCTGCWGAGCCTACTGATGACAGAGGTGCTTGCTTGCTTGCYWGCTAGCTAGCTGGATCGTTAAGCAAACCAAACATCGAAACAGTGAAATCGAACCACCTGACCTCGGGCGGCAAGCCCAAAGAAACGAAAGCAAYAGAGAAGTCTCAAAGTAAAGTCTCCTACCAGTCCACCCGTCAACTCTACCGCACTTCCATGTCAACACGTACTCGAAGCCAGAGACTCCTTGAATGATGACACTTTTTTATTACTATTACAAAACCTCTGCTAAACTTAAACTTAAATTTAATAAGCTGACCAGCCTCATATCGAAATTCGGAATTCGGTACACTCGATCGATCTTCCCCGCGCGTGGGGTCCAGTTCCGTCGTTGATCTTGGCCCACCCCAACATGCACCGGAAGCGTGATTCCTCTGCACGGCCGCTCATATATGGCCACCCCAGGGCTGATCAAGTTTCATAATCTCTTGCGAGAATATCTCTTGTAGTTCTCCTCGTACTCATCTCCTGCGGGGCGCTTGCTAGCACTTCGAATTGAAGTCCGCACTTTGCAGTGATCGATCGAACTGATCAACCTGAGCGAAGCGTGAATCGATCGAACGCAATCCATTGGGAATTGACAGGGGCCAGTACGTCGTGAATTTGAAGGAGTTTTGCGATCGATGGAGAGTTTGTAGTTTACTCGAGGTGGGTCTCTTCGATCAAGTAGTACTGTTGGAAGGAATTCGTGGATTCGAGTTGCGAGATTGGGGGCTGCAGTGATGGCGGTCGGAGTGACGGAGACACGGCAACAGAGGCGAGGCATGATTGAAGAGTTTCGCCATTACTTACTTGAAGACGACGACAATTGTCTTCCGGAGGAGCATTTTCTTCCGCAGTGGAGCGAGCACCTCAACTACGACATGAGCACTGAGGCTTTCTTCAAGAGCTTAGTCTCCCCCATGATGTCGCCCATGCCATCACGCATGCCATCCCCGCTGCCATCGCCGAAGGGCAACAGGGACACGGCGTCAGTCGTGACATGGAGCTCAGTTCGGGACCCAATTCGGGACCCAATTCGGGATCCAGTTCGCGACCCAATYCCGGATCCAATTCGGGATCCAATTCGGGACTCAAGTGAGCCCGCTAGCGAGATTCTAGACGCGGTTGGTTGTAGATTCATCCCCGTGGAAGATCGGCCCCCCGTGATCAGTAACCGTACGGGTCGTCCGTTGCCGAATCTCGCCTTACCTTCGAGTTACTTGCTATCGCGGTCAGAGCCCAGTCCTTCCACAATCACCGTCACGAAGACATCATCTTCATCAAAGGACTCCGAGGCCGACAGCATGTTTCTGCAGAGTGTGTTACGCGAGGACGGGAATGGCTATGGCGGCTACCCCTGTGAAGAAGCTTCTTCCTCGAAGTCGATTACAGTTCCAGTCACCCCCGCGAAGCCTCCCCGGTCGTTGAACTACCGCGGCGTGAGAAGACGTCCCTGGGGCAAATTCGCAGCTGAGATTCGCGACTCTGCACAGAACGGTGCCAGGATTTGGCTGGGGACGTACGACACGGCGTTCGACGCGGCGTGCGCTTACGATCAGGCGGCGTTTGAGATGCGGGGGTGCAAGGCCTTACTCAATTTCCCATTGAAGGCGAACGTGTACGCGGCTTCTTTGGCGTCGAAGAATGGGGACCATGTCACGGATGCAGCTAGCTCCGGATGCTCTTCCCAGTCGCGGCCACTGCCCAAGCAGCAGCAACTGTCTCCCGGCCATACCCACACCCAAAGCCATGGTCATGGTCATGGCCATGGCCATTCGGAGCTCCTGGCGGCGCTGTGGTTGCAGCGGTTGCAGGAAGCCTCCTCCTCGCCCGCGTTGTCGCCGTATATGCAGATGGCGCAGCTTCTGGGGACGACAAGGCAACGCATTGCGGCGGTACCGCCGTTTTACGAMGAGCTTACGAATCATCTGACTCCTGGATTTGGCTTTGGCTACCATGACGCCATAGCCGCGCAGATCCCAAGCGGGAATCCGTTGGCGGACTTGGAAGCTTATAGTCGCATGACTGGGCAGAAGAGAGCCCGCACGTGGGCCGCGGAGAGCTCGTTGTGGGAGCAGAGCCTCAAGAGGCCGTCTACCTCTTGTCGAGGAGATCAATGGCAACACCAAGTGCCGGTGGGATTCTATTGATTCCCGAACACCAACACCCACAAGTTTGACGAAATCCTACCGAGCTTTCACAAGCAAGGTTGCTTTTTTTTTTCTTGGCCTTCTTGTGGATGATGAAAAGATCATGAAAACATCATGTTTGGTGATGAATTGGAGCCAGGATTTGATGGTTGGAGGTTACTTAAGACTTTCAAACATTTTCCTTCTTCATCATCCATATTCGTTTGTTTTTGTGGATGATGAAATGGAGGATTTGATAAGGTCTCACCCCCCTTTGGCACCGACATCGTCTATTTCATCATCCACAGTTTTTTTTTCGTCTCGTGGATGATGAACCGAAGGATTTGATGGTTGAAGAACATKACCAATTTCAATTTGTCGAAGGTGACTGTCCCCCTTTTGCCATTTGGGGCAATTTTGTCCTTTCGGTGGAGAAGAGAAACGAAACTCTGGTGGAAGGACAAGCATGAGTTAAGAGATTGTTGACGGAGAGATACTTCCTCTACGAACTAAGCCGCATGGAGGGAGGGTTGTGAGGGTAGGTAGCTACCATTGGATGGATAGCTACCAAGTTTAGATAGTCCCTTGAGGATTTTTTTCAGATGTTACGTACACCCAATACACTTGGGAGTTTTAGATGTTACAAAAATTCCCAATATACAGGCTCGCTGCCATTGGTATGGCACTGGAGAAAAACAATTAGAAAAAAAAATTCGTGAAAAATCTTCGTACACAACCAATATGCACGAAGGTAGTGATAATATTCGAGTTAAATTTGCTACTTTCTGCGGATAGAAGTTGTCCTGAGGAAGAGGATATATACATATATATTTGTCAACACTGGGTTGGCATGTAACACTGTTGTTGTTCACCGCATGTAAAGAGTATATAGAAAAAACAGAGAGACAGAGAGTCCAAAGCAACCGAGAGTTGTGTCCGACTGTAAACTATATTCCTGTGCTGGCTTGTTTGTTGCCAGATGTAAAGACCGGAAACATTCTAAGTTGTAAAATAGTGAGACATTTTACCATATTTTGTTGAAAGTTGATGCTTGCACCTCGAGAATTTGTTTTGTGAATGCTTCTGGGTTTGCAGAAAGGTTGTTGAGTATGTTCATCGTGAAGGCTAAGCGTTGATTCGACAATTAAGAACTCAGTCTGTATTCTGTCTCTATGTTATCACTCTGTTTTGTGCAGAAGTGCAGGAACTTCTTTCTTTGGACTTGCGATTTCACTTCTTCTCTTACAGAGCTCTGGACCTTGGCTAGCCTTCTTTGCTTCAAGTGCATCGCAAAGTTCTCGACTATGAATCACGGCAACAAGTTAGCGAGACTCTTSGACCAGCAAATGAAAGAAAATTCAGCCAAAACACGTGCATTTAATCCAAGCATAGAGAAAATTTGCCCATCAAGGATGGAACTTGGAAAATAAAAATTGTACATAGAAATGGTCAAGGGGACGGTGCTCTCTAACTAGTTTCCCCCTTTAAACAATTCGCCTTCCTCTCAGCATCTGCTACACTCGCAGATTTTAAGGCGTTCAGAAGATCAAAGGCTGTTTCGCCTCCGTTCTTTGCTGGATCCTCAGTGGGTGGCACGGAACGACACACCTCGGAGGACGTCCTTGAAAAAGTCAGTTGTCTACCTGTTACGGTTTGGCGGGACTCGAAGCAGCTCCCACATACTCTGACAGGCGAAAAATAGCCTAGATCTTCCAAGACAATGTGGTTATTGCAGCAGTCGGCACATGAAATCTGCCCACAATTGCGGCAGTGGTGCTTCATTTCTGTTGCATTCAACTCCTTCTGACATGTTGTGCACTGGTCCGGCTGCAATAGAAGCGAGTAGTCAGTCGAAATATTATGACCGGCTACTAATGCAAATTTATCCTCAAAAGKGAGAATGCTTTTTACAGATCCAACACCATTATCATCTTCTGAGATCGTGTGGATACACCAATACTTAGTAGATAAGTTGTCAACAATCAAAGATACTGATGGAGAGTAAAGTGCCAACTCGAAGACTCAAATTTGCCCACATTTCCACGTAACTGTCAGAATCGATCAGGCGTGGTTTTCCAGCTTACCTCGATTTCAAGCGAAGGCGTTTGCTTGAAACCATCATCAGGCAAGGTCCAAGAAATAAGATTACCGCCGGCGTCACCACTGCAGAGCTGCTTGAGATCGGTCCCTAGAGAGAGAGCTGTCACTGGCTCCTTATGCCAAGTCAAAACTTTGTACAAAACCAGTTGATATTCAGGGGGCCCGCCAGTGATACAAGACCTATACATGTCGYTCAAACCTCCACCATTGCTTTGAAAATTCTGCAACCCCCAGGAACCAGAAATGCGATGGCTTGCTTTCCGGTCCAGTTTTGACTGGTTGTCAAGCTCCATGTGCCAAAGTCGGATCACTCCATTTTGATGACCAGTTACATACCTGAGAAAAAGGTTCTACCGTAAGTCAATCAAAAAATTACTGTCCAAGTAACTATGATTAAAGCGTCTCCTTTTGTAACTTCATGAAAAAAAAGACAAATCGCGAGGAATTCCAGAATAGCTGGTCCTTGCGTACCCTCCATATCATGGAACAGGTGTTTTTCGCCTGCCCCTTCACATTCAAAATTAAGCTAGCGCAAAATATCTGCAGGATCACTGTTGTGACGACGGTCATCTCATCCACAAAATTGCGAGTCTAAAAGCTTTAGAAAGAAACGTACCAGCTTGCCTCCATCCAATCTGACAAATGGGGGCTAGTGATAGAAAGTATGGTGTCAGCTGCCAAGTGAGATGTATTTACAGCTGCCAAGCAATCCCCGTTGATGCTCCAAACAGCAAGAGTTGTTCCAGAGGCTGTGACCACTTCGCCTGTCATGTCATTAGTATGRATGGCTGTAGGTGGCTCCGCTAGCTCAGGCAATTGCCGGACGTACTCCAGACTACACAAATCCCAGAAGATTACCGTCCGGTCTTTAGACCCACTAACTATAAGACTATATGGCTGAGAAACTGCAAGGCAGATGACTGCTTGAGTGTGAGCACACAATGACCTCTGCAAATGTAGCCTGCGCTGGCCTCTAAGACCATCTTTACGTTGCCTCCATACAGATACAACTCCATCCGCTCCGCCTGATGCGAGAAGAAGAGTCAATTGCTTTTCGGAAAAACTGTTCAAAATAACAAGATGCAGAGGAACGACCTTTGATACCAGATTGGTTCGCATCTATGTTTACATTTTTGGAATAGAGAATAAAACAAAAACAAAAACACCAGGGTCAACATTACGTAGGAAACAAGCTCGGAAACCGAGAACATGGCACAGCAGTGTTTAGTGCAATTACCTGTGACCAAGATTCGACCATCACGACTGAATCCAGCACACAACACAGGCCCATCGTCATGTAGATTCTCATGAGTAGAAAGTAGCCTCTCTTGCTCGTATRAAATAATCCGGAGGCTCCGATCTGAGAAACCCCAACTAAGGTATTTGGAAAACGAGGGTGGCTTGAGTATTCTGTTGGCCCCTGCTGCGTAAACTCTGTCTTGAAAAATAACTATTTGAGACACCCTAGACTCCAGCGGTCGCATCTCCTGAAAAGCAACCACCAAAATCAAAGGGAGGGATTCAGACTTGCACAGGATTGCGAYAAATGTACACTGCCGTCTCAAAAAGACTGCCACGAGGGGGGATGGGGGAGGGTAGCAGTCTATTTGGGAGGGCACTGTTCAAAAACAAACATTCCGCGGGATGGATCAAAGTGCGCAAGAACTCATCAGTACCTGAGGGGCAAGTAAATGGTAGTTGCGGAGGGCAAGGGCAAGTGGTTGCTTCTGAACCCATTTTCTTTTAGGATGAGGCTTAGTGAACAGCAATTTCGGTGTCTGTCCAAAGTGATTGATCTGTGCCAAAATCGCAGCCTTCATTGAAGGGTCGGGAACACGGTCGATGTCGACTGCTCCCTCGTATGTCAAATGATAAAATACATTCAAAGCTTCAACAGCCGGCTGAATCAGGGAAATAAAGATGTAAGGCACTCCCAACGCGCTTTCAAAGCATGAAAGACAGATGTCCCAGCATACAAGACATACCTCTAAAAAGCTGAACCTCAATTGAGCGGTTGATCAACAAAAACGGAAGAATTAGCGTTTGCATCAACATATTTCACRACGGAACAGAAGTGTCACGGCAGTTTTACAACGCAAAAATATGGGCATTGAATATAAACTAAACAAAACTTGACTTAGTACCTTCCAACTGATGATGGTAATTGAATTCTGAAATTATGTTTGCACAAACCTTTCCACGCTGCTTGTATCCGAATATAAGGTCGATCCAGTGGTGCAGATTTTCTGAAACATATTGTGATTCTAAGGCTTCACGATGTTTGCGAACAAACTCACGTGCGCTACCCTTAGCCCAAGGAGGCAGCAGCACATCATTAACCCGTTCACCCGACTGTTTAATTCCAAAATCGAAGTTGAAGCGATTTTCCAGAAACTCAGGAAGGTAGAAAAACTCAGGAATTAACTCCTTAACGTCAGCCGTATTCCCTTGACTTGCACTGAGCCAGGTATCTTTGATGCTGTTGAAAAGTCGATCAGCATGGTCGAAAGCACCGCCTTGAAGTTGCTTGTTCTCTTGACTAAATGGTGGTAGCCTTATGAGGTAGAACAATACACTTCCAGCACTTGAGTAGTGAGATCCATAGTGAAATCTAGGAATCTCTGGATCCTCCCAAGTCTCATACCTGGACGCGAAAGAAGTTAAGTCCAGGCTCAAACAGCAAAATTCCCGACCACATTTTGAGAAACGGTTCATACTCCAGTGGAAGAGCGACTTATGGACATGTACGTCAAACACTGGTGCTTGGATTTAATAGGAATTACTTAGAATCAGAAACACTGTCTACATAAGCTCAATTTCCACAGTTAGACCCTCATCAGTCGACTGTATCACTTTGGGGYAAAATGATATTAAGTTTTTTATTTGGACTCATATCATGTTCAGTARCTTCTTTCCGCGTTAAGTAATAACGAGTCGGTTCTCCGGATACCAGTAGTTTTCAAGAAGTGAAACGGATCATCGTCAGTAGTTTACAGTAAACTGGCGACAATGCAAATAAACCTGTTTCGATAATTACTGTTCATACAAAAATAGTAATTAATTACACCGGAACATGTCAGCATTAGGAAGTGCTCACGTATAATAAGAGTATCACCTTTTTCTGAACTCCTTCTCTCGATCAGGGTGAAGAGCACCCATAGGCTTATCGAGGCGGCGGAAAGTATCCGGATTCGATAAGTCTAGCTCTTCGGTTGTGTAGTCCTTCAAAATCCATGGAAACACTGGGTATTGTGTGAGATCGTTATAACCACGACCTGCAAGTGTATTTAAATGCATAAGGTACTGGAAATTACTAATCTCCCCATTTTGCCATCTGCAACCAGAAACAAACCATAGTTAATTCAATGCGCAGGGTATGATATGAACCAAACTGCAGGCTTTTGTATTAGTGAGGAGCAATTCATCTTCGTGGACTATGAGCCTGAAACTATTATCGAAACACAATGAGCCAAGAACTCTCACCTCTTACTGAAGGACCTCGCCATCATTTTGAAAAGACGTCCGCCGTCACTAGCCTCTTGCTTGGAGGCAGCCGATATTGTAGTATCAAGCCTGTCCATGAAACTCWACATGTCAGCATGTCACTGAAGGGCTTCCAACCCAGTATACAAATTAAAAGGATGGAAACAGTACATATATTTGCAGATATACACAGCCAACTCCGTTTAAGATAGAAAAAAACAAAACATAAGCTCATGAATAACGTTGCAAGCCTTACAAGCTGTTTCGAGGGAGATTCATAGCGAGAAGATTTTTGAAAACTTCATCACGCTCATTTTTATGGAATACGAGGAGATCGTTGCAGCCATCCATGCTGAAAAGCTCAATTGCCACAGGTCGGAGCTGATACCGTCGCTTCAGCAATTCATGTACACTTTCCAATTTCCACATTCGCCAAGCATGAGGCATATTTTGGCCTGCTTTCACCTGTCACCAAGTTGAAAATCAATATCACACTCCAGTGGACAGTCCAGATACAGTACTTCAGAATATTTAGGTTACAAGGAGGATAATCAAAACAGAGCAAACATCATGTGATGCTAATCCTACTGACCTTCTCTTTTCCCCATGCACCTCCACTGTAAGCCCAAGCTCGACCTCCTGGCCAACTATCAGCAGCCACATCGGCTTGCTTTGAGCTGTGCATATCGGCTACACCAGCCGAATTGGATCGAACTCCAAGAGCACGATCTATAACTGAAAGATCTCTTTCCTCGCCTTTCTCCTTAATGCACTTGTTTTCATCAATAAAATAATTCTCGATTACATACAAGCTTTTCTCTCCGATTAGGAAAATTCCATCTCGCTTGTCTAAACCAACCACACGCTCACAATTGTATCGAGACCTGATACGCTCACCAGGTTCTAAGTGCGGCCTTATTAAATATTCTCCATAATCATGCATCTCCTGCTCCAAGTAATTTACTTCTTCCTGGACATTCTCTGGTGTTACAGGAGARACGGTTTGCTGCACTGAATTCACCACTCGGTCGACGACTTCTTCTCCTTCAAGTTTGAGGGAAGCAACACTCATGGATTTTGGTTCTTGAGATTCTGTACTAGCGGCGAAGGACTCATCATTCCAGTTAGCACTTGCAGATAACGTGTCCTCCTCCTCTTCACCGACCTCAGCCTTCGAATCACTGATCTCTTCCTCAAATGAGGCCAGAAACTCCTTGCTTGGATATGCCAAGAGTTTTTGGCTGTCCGAACTGAAAAAATTAACATGTAGTGGATTCTCCTTGTCTGGAGGAATATCACTTGGGGTACCTTCATCCGCTCCTTCTCTCAAACGTTCGTCCTAAGACAATTCTAGAAGCATGAGAAGCAACTTCACAACGTCGAACAGAATCAACATAAACCGGTCACGCAATCAAGAGTTCTTGTTGTTAAGATCTATTATAGAGCAAGGTTCAAKTACCAGTCTCAGCATGTTCGTTCCAAGATAACAACTGATCATAGAATCGTTTAGCAACGTGTCAGTGAAAAGAGATCAACAAGTACTGGGAACGGACAGTCTCAGTGACCAAGAGTGATAACCTACAGCATCTGCAAATTCCACAAAGTAATCGAGAAACGTGCCCTCGTACTCTTGTGTTAATCGTTCAGATGTGTACCATGAGTTGAGGCTTGCCAAGAGTGTTGAGTTTTTTCTTGCGTCGTTCCAACTTCTTGCGCATCCGATACGGCCCTTCGGTTGGGCACAGCTGCCAGTCAGGTTCTTCATCACAGACCTCTGGGATAATAGGCCAAATTGCCCGCTCATGCACCAGCTGCTGAAGATGATCTGCCCACCCGCTTTCTGCATGAAGTATCCAACCATACTTGTCTTGACGAAGGACCCGTAGCCCAGCTGCCATAGCCTCTCTGACTAACTCAAGTGCCACTCGCCTTTCCAACATTTGCTCCCAATGACGGGTATCCAGCTTAGAGCGTTCTCTGGTGCGTCGAGACATTTCTCTCCGTCGTCGACTTTCCATGAGTTTAATGCGACTTGCAGGCAAACGAGAAGCTGCAGACATAAAATCTCTCCACACAGTGGAAGCTCGCTGCTGAAGCACTTTCTGTATAGACTCGCGATTATCGTTAAGCCACTTGTAGAATTCCTGAACTCCAGCTGTGAGCAGCTGGTCAAATCCCCCATGCAGCACGTCTATCAAAACACCACCCTATATGCAAACAAGAAGGTATCGAATACAGTAGGTGAGTATTGATCACAGCAGTTGAAACTAGAGAACTGAAATAATCACCACGTTTTAACAACCTATCTTTTCTGTGTTTTCAACAATACTTTCCACAGAATTTGATGCAGAAGTACACCAACASGCCATGGAGAACAGCTATCCTGGTCGCTGGAAGGCATAAATTCCAACACGATAATTTTGCAGGGCAGATGAGACTTTATACAAGAAACTTTGGTCCAGTATACCATTCACCAGCGATCAAGGTCAAAAAACCTAGCACACGATTTTCAGAATAGAAAAACAGTAAGAATTCAACCTTCTCAAACTCCAAAGGAAAAAAATATACCTGAATATTCCGCATAATAAGCACATCCTCCAATGCAGAACTGCGATGTGCTAACAGAGCCTTCCAGACTTCCGCTACTAAAGGCTTAGCGTTTTGCTCGTTATCCAAAGCCATTGCGACCAGATTTATACAAAGGGCACATACCAAGTCTAGATCTACGTTTATAGTGCAAAATATAATTTTTCGGTTAGCAAGCAGCAACTGCAACACTGCAGAYTTATCAATAGTAACTTGATAAGTAACTCCACTATCTCCAGAACACCCTCCAGGACTTTTTGAAACACCCTCCACAGTAATCTCTGAGCCTGAATTATCGATCATTTTCCCATTCAAATCGGAAGCTCCTTCCTCTGTAGGGTTGCAAGTTGCTTGTGSCATGAAACAAAACATGATCATCCTGTTGGTATTTTTCAGGAGTGATTGAACATATGCTTCTGCCTGACGACCAACGCTCCTCGTAAACAGCATGCTCTTAGCTATCGGAGTTGCATCTACGACCCGACCATCTGCGTTGGCTAATTGGAGCGTTGAGAGAAGATACTCAAGGACATTGAGAGGGCCCGCAGGCTCTGCAAAAGCACCCATGTACACGCGGTCGACCAAGAGCCCACTCAGCGTATCAAGATTGGGAGCCCACCTGTTTGAAAAATTCAATATCCTTAGTTTCTTTTCAGATAAATAGGTCTTATGGATCTTATAAGCACAGCTTGGGCATCTCGTCAGAAAACCCAAAATCCTTGTAATTCTCGAAAAAAAAGTTCCTACGAATCGTGTCTCATACTAAAAGTGCACTCTGAAAATACATAACTTATCAGTAATTAAAAGGAACCAGGAAAAGGAACCAGGAAAAGGAACCAGAAATATACCTATTCTTATCTAGTTTCTTGTGATTCTCCTCTGCATCTCGCATCAGCCTCCTCTCGAGATCATTGATGATCCGTCTTAAAACAAGACCTTGAAAGATAAGAGCTGCATCCGAATCGACATACATGGGAGCAGCTTCAAGAATACCCTCTACAATTGTTGTTGATTTAGCCTGCTCAAGTAAAGTTTCTGCCAAGATCTCAGCAATTAAATCTAATATGGCAGATGCAGAAGCTGCACACGGCCCACCTCCAGTACCCATAGCTTCAAGCTGTAACAATAAACGAGGAGTGATAGCTGCGCACGGAATTTCACTATGACTCACACTCGAAGAAGACGTAGGGCCRAAATCGCTAAAATTAAAATCAACATCGCTCTGATTGCCAGAGAATGTAGAGATTGCTGAGAAAGATAGGTGCCTAGTTCTGTTCTTTGACGATCTCGGTGGTGTAGGAGGCGCTGAAAGCGTGGTCCTCGATTGCCTGGTTTCGGATAGATCCAAAGGTGAGGGCTGAGTGAGCCATGAATTCACGGGAAAGTTGATCGAGGCAGGYTTCGGAGTGAGAACACTTGACAGGTCAGAAGTTGTTGGTGACGAGCCCAACTCATTCGTCAAAGCTTCATTCTCTGCAGTTATTGCACATCTCAGAGCACGAATCTTAGAACTGCAGTGCACCGTAATACGTTATAAACAGTCTTTTTAACTCTGATGCTGAGTACTGAACGCGGACTACCAAGTTTATAGTAAGCAGAAGCATCAGAGACTAAATCGAGAAAGAAGTACAGATTGCTTTATCACAATAAATCGTGATGCAATCCAGAGAATAAAATTGTCACACCCGTATTGGAATAGAGAATCAAGGTAAAAGTAATATAATGACGCACATCCTACAARTACAAGCCATACATAACCCAACTTCAACCAAAGCTACAACTTGCGACGGCTCAAGTAGCTGACCAGGTTCGAACTTCAGGAAAGATTACCTGAAATAGAAGAAATAGGCTTTTCCACCACAGCATCCATAATCCTATCGTCAATCTGAAATGAGGATTTTGGTGACGGCCTTGTGGTAATCTCTGAAGGGTACTCCGTAACAACCGTCAGCTCACCAACATTTGTTTTTCCATTTCGAGCATCAACAATATCCGCAACTGATCGGTTTTCCAGATTGATAAGGTCATCCTCCATCAACTCATCCTTTATTTCAAGTTTAGCTTCTTGTGCTCCTTGAACTGCAGCTACAGACCTGTGGATGACCAAAGGCTTGTCAGGATCATTCTGTATTGCTTGACCAACATCACGATATCTGGCCTTCGATTAGCTGACGAAAAATTCCTTCACACTCTTAACAATTAAGAAAACCGCATTGTGAGTAATCCTTYAACAGATATCATCGTCAACCAATTTTAACAAACATCCAATAAGATACTAAATCTTTAAGGATCAAGAAGTCAAAAGAGAGAATCCAACGTCCACATTCATATACTTCAGAAAGCTGGAGTAGCTACCGGACACAGGCGAAGTAGAGGTCTACACAAGACTCCAGAAAGTCATGGCGACGACAGGCCATTGAGAAGGGTTTGCACATCTTTGCAACATCCACCATAAAGCGTAGAAGTGAAGACACCATTCCAGGAGCYGCCTGCTCGCCTCCCAGAAGCCTAGCCGCATACGTCTTGTGCAAAAGAGCCTCACGCTACATTAACAATGGAAATATTGCATTCAGTGAAACAGAAAATAATAGTTATGGCTTTCCACTTTGGGGCTCACAATGAGTTTGATCACAGATGTAATACTCTTGCAATGGCAGATCTACACAGTACAGAGCCCAGACAATCAGAAGACGAATGGAACTAGTAATGAACCTGAAGTGTTTCTCCGCTGTCCCGATCAGCATCTAAAGAAACATTAAATCCAGAGAAATCGCCGGTTCGTTGAGCTGATTCGGACTGAGCTATCATGCGGTCAAATGAAGCCTTTGCCATCGATAACACAGAGTCTAGCAGTTCGGTAAACAAAAGCTCGGTCTTCTTCCCATCCCCTGGAATTAGAGCATGAAAATCAAGTAATCGAACCTGTTACAATAAGTATCTCTGGTTAGTATCCTTGTATAGATGAGACTATAGAAAATTCTTAGAGAGAACTTTCAGCACAAACCAGAACCTTAGAAGGAAATGGGATGAAGACAGGGAACTATCTCTCTCATTCACAACGATAACCTACCTCATGTTGTCTCGGATATACGGACTTTCCGAAGATGAGGCAGAAGAGTACGTAATAAACCTCAGGGCAATCGTAAAAGCTTGGTAAAACACGACCCAAAGCTTGGAAGCCACCAGAGCTCTTGAAACGGGTAGCGAAGGTGGGAGAAGGTAGCAGGCAAGCTCCAAGTAATGTCATGACCCATCGCATACTAGTAGGATGAACAGCCTCATCCAACAAGAACGTGATAAGTTTGGAGGACACAATTTTGTGCCATGTATCTAATATATCGTCTGCTGTAATAGTCATTTGAAGATCAATGAGCATCTCGAGAAGCATATTTCTCACGATTACCTGTCAAATCAGCAACAAATACAGAAGACCTCAGAGTCAAGTAGACAGAAAATGAGACATAGACGAGACGGGTAAGTTGAGTAATAAATACCAGCTATTAAGCTTCAATATTCTACACAAGGAATTACAGAGCTTCATTGGATATAACTACAAGAACTTATTAAACGAAATAAAACCAGAAGTGATTCTTTGGAACTCAATACAAATATTATAAATTGGACCGGGAAACAAGGGACAGCTAAGTATGAACCCACCTGTGTACCCATTGATTCACGGGTGATATCCGAAACACCCTTGACGACATGTGGCGGGTCAAATGTCATCACAACAAAATCTGCAACATATTTAAGCTCTGAAGATAAAAATCCGTCTTCCAGGATGATGCCTAGAAGCACCACCAGCTTCTGTAGAACTATAGTCTCCACATCTCCCCTTTGCAGAGTAACTAATAGGTGCTGAACCAGATTCAGTTTTCTTAAAACAGTCAAGTTATGAAGACGGTACCGATGCATAGAAACAAGCCTTTCGATAAAGCCAAGAAGGCCTAATTGAACCCCAATTGGTGCTGTTACCCATAGAGTCCAATCTAGTAGAACGTGTTCCATCATTTCTGGATTAGCAAGGACTATACAATCAATATCTTCAATAGGCAGATCAAAGCCCTCGATGTCAGATACACCTCCGCCAACTGATCCATCCATGCCAAAGCTTTCTGGATAGTCCACAGTGGACCCATAATTGGAGCTCTGATCGTCTGGGACCCTAGATGTGAAACCAAATAGATTCAGGGCTGTGTCAAATCCCGCACTCAAACTCCTGTGGTGGCCAGATGGCTCAGACGAAGTGATTATTGTCTGAGGTGGCTTTTGTGCAAATGATGCTTCACACGATGCGATTCGAAACAAGAGGTCAAGATCCCGCGCCTCAAAGAAAGCCATTCGTTTGATGAGGAACAAGGCCAATAAATGATATCCCCGACAAGCTTGCATGTCACGGGCATTTCGAGGGTTAGATTGCAGCATAGACACCAAAACGGAAAGAGCGAGGTGAAGCGTTTCACACGTATCAGCAGCCTCTATCATTGCGAGGACAACTGCCACACCTCCTACTTTACGCATTGAATCAGCAATATTGCAGGGCGTACAGATGTGGATGTCTCCATATATTCGAGCTAGCCTTGGCAAACCTCCGAGAACAGAAGCCGCTGCCGACATTGGATCAACTAAGTTCATCATGGACAAAACACCAGCAGGTACTACACCCTCCGCATGGGAACCATCATAAGCAAAAATAAGACGACGACCACAAAGCTGAGCCCAAAAGCGAGCAAGCTTCTCGAGATCCCAGATGACACCACTTCCTTCAGAGATAGCAACACCAGCACTTTGACTAACTCCTTCAGCCTTCAGCGTGGCCAACAGCTCCGTATCTAAGCTTTCTAACACCATTAAATTTCCCCCACCACAGGCTTCATATGGTAAAAAGCGCAACATGTCAGTGTCTTGGAAAAGACCGCGGTAACCCCGGCCAAGTACATACATGAAGAAGATAGCCGGGGCAGGAAGAACTTCTTCAAACAAGTAACAWGATCCAAGTTGCCAAGTAGCAGCTGACACTTCGGAAAAAGACGATGGTGTACCTATTGTGACCTACAGCGTGTTCGGACGCCAACGATCAGTGACATGAATCGGAAACAGTAGAAACGATGCATGCAAGTACGAGTAAGTATGCATAATAACAGCAAGGCATGTATCTAAAAAAATTCAGAACCATGCCAAATAGAAAKAAAAGAGTAACGAACCTGTAATGATTTTCCAACAGGTGAGGCTGAATAGCCAAGCTTCCCTGTATGCCGAAGGCTGCCATTTAGGTAGAGATATGCAACACTAGACTGGAAAAGTCCAGCCAAAGCATTGGGTTTATTGTGCACTATAGAGAGATGGTACCAAATACCCTCCTCTAGCCTCACACCTGTGAAGCATAGATACGATGACGGGCTTGTAGCCAATGTCAGAACCCCAGAGTCACTCAGAAAGAGCTCTGCACAAACAGAACTTTTCTCTTCTGATGTTCCAACTGTAAATATACGTAGAACAGAGCCTAATGCGCCAGATCGAGATCGGTGCGATTCTTTAGACGCCTCAGCTCCATTTGAATTTGAACTACTACGTGCACATAGTTTCTCAAAGCGAGCCCAACAGACAAAGGAATAACCAGCAGCAGGAGGCCATGTTCGGTCCCCCAAAGGTGACCTGATACAAGCATGTCCCATCCGAGACATACGAAATTCAACGAAGGGGGAGAAAGACAGGCTGGCGCTTGAGAAGGGAGACGATTGACTCATCCTCTCTACCATTTGCAAAAGGCGCTGGCCTCTCTGACCACCAGACACATCTCGATTCAACCAGATAATTCTCCCGAGCGTTTGCATCTCCAAGGAGGACAGTCTGCAATAAAGAAACATAATTTTTTTTTAAATGACTGTATCTACTGCAAGAAAAAGATAACAATGGAGCAACGGAAAAAAAAATTTGTACAAGAAAATCACGAAGCATTACTTGATTCTGACCAATACTAAAAAAGTGAAGGCAAAAAATTGTGTCTATCCAATCTCATRCGGTGCGATCCGTAGCGGAAAGATCGACACCAAAACCTAGTGGACAACCTCAGTAATGTGCAACATAAGATTTCATTTTCTAAAATAAACAACCGAGGGGACCGTGCCTTTCCACAGGCACTGRGCTACAAACCTGAAGGACCCAAGAACCTCCACAATCTTCAAGGTGAATGATAAAAGAGTGGAAGGAATGTGCAGCGATGACTTTACTGACTCCAGCAGGGATCCCACACAGCCTGCTTCCAACAATATGAAGAAAGTTGATTAGGACAGCAAAATAGATTGATAGAACTTAAAACTATAGACCCTTTGCCAAAAACTCGAAACCCTGCAGTGTCCTTAAAAAATAATATCCAAAAAAACAAAAAAAATTTCAACAGGACAATATTCAGCATCTGCTCAATGTCAACTGTAGTTCACACATTGATGTTCCTTACCAGCAGAAGTTAAGGCATTTTGATTCCACGGGCTCTCTTTGACAAGCCTCTCGATCTGGATAAGAATACGAAGCTGCAGTTTGGCTGTAAATTGCAGCAAGAAATACAGAAGAACTTCGATAGCTCCGGCATTATACACATCATCCTGTGCAGCTCCTTGGGTAGATTGGCTAGATTTAAGAAGTTCCCCTTCAGCTCCTGGGATTTTAAAGCTCTTGATTCCAGTTCCTTGCGATAAAATTGGAAGTCCATATGCACTTTGAGAGGGAGAATGGACTCGCTCCAGAGCCACATCAAACAAAAGCTCTACCACTTTCTGCTCAAATTTGGAACAGAGTAGTCCCGAGTTCTGTAACAGACGTTTAAAAGTTTGTGACGAAAGGCAATCATGCAGCTTATTCCRATTCGCAGGATTCTCAGCTGCTCCTACTGTGACAACATGCAGTAATGCATCAAGAACTTCCATGTGCTCACTGAGGTTAGAACCACCTGCAGGTTCATCCCCAATTGATTCCACATTAAAATTTTCAAAGCGTGGTTGAATGCCTTCCAAGACAGAGAGCAGGAGACCAAAACCGTTTCCAGCACCAAAGACAACTCGGGTTGTGGAGTTGGCTCCAAGGATACGCCAAATTGCCCACAATATGTCCTCCTTTGTATCCGTGTCTAAGACAAATGGAGTTCCATTTTGACTATGAACAATTCCACTTTGGGCAACCTTCAAAAGAGACTTCAATTCATCCGCATGAACCTGGACATGAGAAGAACCATAAGGAAGACAAGAGCCAGAAATGGAACGAAACAAAAAATAAATGAAGGCTACAAGAATAAGGACTGTTTTACACTGAGTTTCCTGTGAACTGCAGCAATCTTGAAGGTTTCTTCAAAGCTGAAGAATAGCATTCAACCATAATGATAGGTGTAACAAAGCATTYTGTAGTGAAAAGTCATATGCATTAAATTTCTTAAGACTCCTGAATGCTGAAGTGCAGCGCAAAGGAATTAGAAAAGTCAACAAGGAATAAAGGAACTCAGAACCGACCTGATTTGCGTCCTCACATATAAGACATGAGAGCACACGAAGCGTGCCAGCACGTTGCGGAGCCAATACCACAAGAGGAAGCATGTGCCCAACTCCATTTGCTTTCCGGAACACAGTTTGATTAGMATCGCTTTTCTTCAGAAGGGAGAGCAGGCAGTCCCATGCTAGCCCAACAGTGAGCATGTCCTCAAAGATATGAAGTTCTTCAGGGTAAAGTCTGTTCAGAGGCCCATCAGCATTGGAAAGTACTTGATCTTCGGGAAGCTTGCACCGCCTCATATCATCAAGTAGTAAATCCAATAGCCCCACCTCCCTCAACACTTTCTTATAGTTCCTATCAAATGATAACAGTTTCTCAAAAAATGACAACACTGTTTTGCGTAAAGGTGATGCATAAGGTTGCTGAAGCAGGTAGCAAAGAGAAAGAAGCTCCTGCTCAGGAACACAATTCACCACAGTGACGGCATACTCCAAAACCTTCAGAAGCCGCTCTTGAAGCATGAGTGGGTATTTGCCCATGTTTTGCAAGAGAAGGGGCATTGTGCGGAGCTCCTGAACAAGAACGTAATTGTCCAGGTGGCTGGCGAATAACTTGAGTAAGCGGTCTAATATTTCGAGCTGCAACATGAGATTCCCAGTCTTCAAGAACACATCTTGGAATGTCTGGACAACCTCAATATCTCCAATTTTACCCTCTAGGTCAGGTTCACGCATGCGTGGAGAGCCTGTGGAACCAATTCCTTCAAGTAAAGTTCGCCCTGTTTTTCCTGGAGTTAACCGTCCAGAACGCCCCCCAATTCCTGATAATGAGCGATGTGGCGCTCTAGACCCTGTCTGTGCAAAATCAACCATGATGTCCAAGAGGCGCATTAACAAAGGCGGCAAGGTCTCACTGGATTCATCGTTAGATCCCTCTGTTAAACTGTCATTGGAAACGAGGGCGCCAGCAGTGTGACGTTCTAATGAATGATGGCCTGTGGTCGCTGAATCTGAAACTCCATCTCTACTGCTTGGTGAAGTAGCCAATTGTAATGCCAGTTGCACCAAGTAAGTGTAGCCCTTTCCTTTCCGAAAAGTGTCTTTCAATCGAACTCCACGAGATTCTGCAATCGTCTAATATGATGTGAGAAAAATTACAAAGCCTACTCAGAACGAAGAGAAGAACAAGAACAAGAATTTTTTTTCACACTTCCATACTCGTGTCAACTGGTATTTACAAGAAATAAATTARTCGTCGCAAGCAGAGCCCTGAGATAAGTGTCTATGTGAAAAATCTCATCTCACAGTCAAACTAGCTGACAAGATTTCCTGTACCTGGACGCGAGGAGAGCTGGACACAGTTGAGGATCAACGCGACAACATTAACAGCATAGCTTGCATCACCACTGCCCTGAGCCAGATAATTCATAATTGGAGACAACAGCACTTCAATCTGCAGAGGCATACCCACGCACTCTATGAAATCATTAAACTCCTGCAGTCTCGCTACTAAACGAAACTTCTAAACACTATTGAACAAAGAAGCCACTTTCAGTTATGCAGTACGTAGTATTATTTATCGTCGATGTTGTAACATTCGGATACCTCAGTTGACTAGACCAGCTCATTTGTTGGACCATGTACCATCACAAGCTAGAACAGTTAAACGAGGATTTTAGAGATAAAATGACGTACCAATTCATGAGTTCGTATGTATTGTGCGGTGCTCCCATTATCGCTCACTAACGAACCCTCAAGGATCTGCCACAAACAGAAAGAAAATATAGAACTTTCAGAATCCACTATCCTCTGAAAATGGGCAATACACAATACTATATACAAAAGAATACCAAACCAAAAAAGACTGGCATCAATTCTAACTCACCTAAGCAATGACAGAAAAACATTAATAAAAGATCCAAATTGAGAAGGTAGAAAACCTGCATAACATGACGATGAAGCTGAGCCAAGTGCAGAGGGGAGCTGCGGGTGTCCACAATCTCTGAAACTCCTTCGATTCTAGTAGGAACTCCCATAGCCACCATGTGGAACATTAATTGAAGTGAGTCATCCTCTATCAAACTCTGTGCTGCACCAGTGTGTCGTGCGATCGCTTTCATGATGTGAACGACTCCAGCCTCGACCTGTGCACATCAAAACACCCCACAAACCAAACTTATGAAGTTTTTTAAGGGAAAGCGTTGTCTGAGAGAACCAATTASGAACGCCAAAAACAAAAACAGACGAAAGGCGAAATAATTGTATACCTGAGCTCTTTTTTCCTCCGTGGACACCTCGTCATTCACTYCGACTGAAAAGTCAGATTCCTTACATTCCAGATGCTCGTCCTGAGGAGACCCTTCCGCCAGGTCAGAAGGTACGTTTTCGTCCTCTACGGTCAATTTAGGCTCTTCCAGGACTATATCTCCCAATGAAGCGACCTCTTCAATACTCTGTTTCTCATGAGAGTTGACTGGGGACTTATTGTTTCCAGAAACTGGCTCTGCAGCTTCTAAACCTTGTGAAAGAATCACATCTTCGTTCAAAGCAGGAATAGAACCGGCAGAATTCAAGCTTTTAGCCTCTACTGACGAAGTTCTTGATGAATGAACGGCACTGTCTGATGGTGGGTGACCACCAGAGCAAGAAATAGCATTCTCACTAGGCGATATAGAAGAGATTATCAAGCAATACAGGACAGAAACAAGTGATGGAAAGAGGCCAGCATCTATCAGTGGCTGAACGTCCAACTCCTGCAAATACAATCAGCACATTATGTAAGTAGCCGGAATACAAGTGTAACATATGCTTCAAATTTCTGATAACTCGGGTTTACAGGCACTTCGGTCCAATCCATTATCTGTAACCTAGACCAAGTACGGAARATTGAAAGATTCATGCAAAAGGAGGACATACCGGAGAGACGAGGCCTTCTAATGCAAAAAGCAGATTGGCACCCGTTTTGGCTTTTCCCTGCATTTCCCATAGTTCACTCATTTCCATAAATAACMGTTCTTGAGACTCCGTAAAAGTAATAGACACCTTACATTCTATTGATAAATATGCAGGTTAGGATGGTATACCTCAATTTGGGAGCCAGAAAAGAAATTCAGTATGTCATCAAGTTGCAGCTGCCTGTTTATACTACCCTGTTGCAATTTCTTAATTTCCGTTACAAGTGCTCGAGCAACAACAAATGCGAATGACCGTACATCCACCAACCTGTTCATAGAAGAAATATAAGAAAGAAGACAACAGAATATCCTTRTAGTACCCATTCGACAAAACAATATTGCACAACGACTTAACTGGAATTCGCATTCGTACATGMTCTCCTCCAGTAATTGTCTTTTGGAATCAAAATATTGAAGTAAGCAATTAAAAACAAAAAATACAAGGAAATTAATATTGAAAGGAAAGGGGATGGGACGTACGACAGAGCAAGCCTAGCCGGGTCTGAATTCTGCCGGGCTACCTGACAAAAGAGACTAACAGCTAGTTCCAAGGCCTTCTCCTTTTCCTGAACAAACAATACAGAAATGAAAATCGGCATGATAATAAAGTTAGAAAAGGACGTGAATGTGACATTATTCTCTGCTCACTCTACGAATTAAACAGGAACGCAGCAAGATTTCCAAGAATATCAATAAACKTGACTTGAAAATAGTTTGCGTCTGTGTATAAATTTGTTACAAACTCAACTGGAAATTTTCTGTAAATGTCCCAAGCAAAAGGGAATTCTGAAAAAAGCGAATCCAATACCTTTTCAGTAACACAAGACCGAAAATCTTCCCATGCATTTCGAAAGTATTGTTCCAATTCATCTTTGTCCCTGCGCAAATTGCCAGATGAACATAGAAAAATTCTATCCTTCAAAAAACATTACAGCAAGTTGTGCTAGTCACGTAAAGTGATGCATGCAATAAGATAGTGAACATCATACAGTGATTAACTCTTACCTGGGTCTGGTAAGAATTCCATCCTCAAAGAACTGATGAGAAGGCCTTGCCCCTGGACTTGTCGGTGAGGATGTTGTTTGACTCACTTTCTCTTTGAAACGCTCAAGCCATTTCATGATGTCCACCTACTTGACATAGGTTACTTGCATTAAAACTAGCAGTTTATGTAAAATCATGGACCTCAGGATATCGTCACATCACCCTCCTGGGTCTTCAGTCAATCACCTTGTCATATATCTCTTGGCAATTCTAGATTCCTGCAATTTGGTCGACCACTCGTATGCAGAAACCAGGAACATCTGGATTCGGCAGAAAAACCCAAAACCCCGCCATAATATTGGCCTCAAAAGACCATAGTGGAAGCACTTTCACAGAACGGTCACCAGAGTGAGTCTCAAAGATGAGGTTCAGTAACCACGCCTTCTTGCCTCACGGATTCAACTGCATTTCCCACCGAAGATCCCTGTATTTCAGTCCAAGCATTCATCAACGATTTTGTATAAACAACTTAAACACCATAAACTAATTTACCATGCAAGCAGACATTGACAAACGTCGAGTCCGTCAACTGTTGGATTTGGAGTAGAATCCGGATCAATTCGGATCAATTCGGAGAATCAAAAAAGTAGATAACCGTTTATTGGCTTTGGACAGAAGGAGTGGGGTCTTGCATTGACAAAAGATACATAACTTGTACAGTGAATGCGCAGGTGACATTCACCCTACATTTCCTTAACTTTTTTTACTTTCTCAGTCCAGGGTTTATGTCGCACTTCCCTCCTCTAGCATCGCCCTCTGTCCAGTCATACGAGGAGGGCCGTAAAATAACACATTCTCTCAACTAAATGCTCGAAAAGGACCATTCAATGTCCGGCGGCGCATTCTAGCCGGAACGCGACTGAACATTCGTGARGACCTTGAATTTCGCGAGCAAACACACCTCGGTAACTAGTTCTGAACCCCTGCTGCAAATTAAAACTGATTCGATAACGACTCACGCGATTCTCGAAATTCGTTTCGTCTAACGGAATTCAACAGAAATCTCTACTTAAAGCAGAACGAGGACAACAAATAGCGGATCAAGAACGACGAGCTTTCGTTTCTCACAATTATTCAGCAATGCTCGCAATCGCCACACTCAAGATCGCGCTCTAAATCCTCGCATTGCCACATAGGTCCCCAGCCATCCAGTTCTGATTGTCATCAAATCAAGCATTCCAAAAATCTGATACCATTCTTCTCCCCGGAATGCGCATTCCAAAACCAAAATGCGCACATCTAACACTCTCGTCCCCTACCAACCGCTATTTCCGCTCCACACCGAACCAAATGTACTCACATTGCTGCGCACTGCCTAGCCACAGACTGTCACATTGATGAATCACCATCCCGAACTCCCAAACCACCATCCCGCACGCGAAATGACGATCCAGCCACATACTCGTCTTCTCATCCGAGAARACTCGCCTCAGCAGACGATCAAACAAGAAACAGAGTCGCGAAAGCAGAAACCAAACCTCAGTCGCAAGGGAGGACAACAATCTAACCAAGAATTGAAGTCGCATTACGATCGCCGCAAACCACGACCAGCCAACAGCCTTTCCAAATACTGTGAAATACACTCAAGCCACAGGCCACATTACAAGCGACAGGCATTTGCGGAACCCTACCGAAGAGTACCTGGAGGCGGCATGGAATGGATCGGCCAGAGGAAGGGAGAGAGAGGTGGTAGTAGATCTGAGGAGCAGGTGTGGAAGGGAGGATGSAGAGAGACGGGGGCGGGCGCATGCACAAGGAAGGCAAGTTGCAGTAGAGAAGTAGAAGCAGGGAAAGTATTGTAGAGACAACAACGAAGACGACGACAATGGGAAGAAGGAGCGGAATGCTTACTCTGAAGCTCGCAGCGAAATCAGGCGCTCACTCTGTCTTCCCCGGCGCAGCTCCCTCCGCCGCGATGGCTCTCAAGSAAGCTCTTGCTCCCGGCCCGGCCGGGCCGGATTAGACCCAACCCGGCCCGACATGTGGGCGCCACCCGCGACGGACGTGAGCCCACCTTCCCGCACCGTCACCATCAATTCTTTTTACTTGTAAATTGTTCTTTAATTTTCCAACGCCGGTGGTTATTATTATCAACCTCTCAGTGCCTACATAAATACGGAGTTTCCATAAGTGGAGTCAGATTCAACAAGCAAGTGGCCTACAAGAAATTTCCAAAACAATGAAAATGAAAGGTCTACACCACCCTAAAGCAATTATAAAATGTTACTTGGCACTTTTTGACAAAAAATGTTTAATTTATGCCAAATCTAATTTTCATAGAGGATAATGAAAGCATGCTCCACAAGCTCATAGTCGATCCATATAGAGATAGGAACTCAAAATATTTTTCCTTTTTCAATATATTTGCTATAGTCTATTTTTCTATTGATTATGATTTGTTGGTTTTTCTGGAAGCTTTGTAAATCAATTAATTTAACATTGGAAAATATTAAAAGTGTTGATTTATAATCACTAGTGTGCCCTATGATGTTGCCACAACCGAAAGTAATATTAAAGTATTATTTTAATTTTATAAAACAAAAAATAACTCAAAAATCCATAATTTTCTCACCATGAGTTGAAACGTCACAAAATGCAGTCCATGCACCCCTCATTACCAAGCACTTTCTAACGATACCAAGAATGCGACCAAGGGACGCATGGTCCCAAAGATCTCACCATAACAAACAAAACAAAACAAACAAATGAACATACTATCTTAAAGGTATGGATTAATATTTAAAGGATTGACACTCAGTTTAAACAAAGCATAAACTATCATGGCGCAAAAAAAATGTTTAATTTTTGCAAAATTTAGTTGTGCATATGATTATTAAAAAATTAGTCAAATCTTGTAAATAAATTCAATCAAGTGAATTGTTAGAAAATAAAATGTGACATTTGAAAAAAAGATATTGTCTCTTTCAACAAAGTTAGCAAGTTATAGCTCCTCTAAACATTTGYYARGTTTTGCACTACACATAGTTGGAATTGTGTACATTGCATACTAAATGAAATAAGTTACAAGCATGCCATGCTTCTTAAGTAAATGAAATTTACCATTTAACACATGCTATCYAAATTGTAAACTCGATTGTACACAAATTAGCTACTTCACTTYTTTCYAAGGTTAAAGATCCTAATATTTGCAGTTTATAAATATTGGTGCCACTTCATGGCCCTATTATATATAAGTGGAGGACACTTGAAAGTTTAGATTATATACGACAACGACATAGGTGGCACAAATAGWATATGTAAAGGCATTGAAACTTTGCAAATCTTTATATAAACTTCAAGGACATTAAATCCCTATTGTACACAGAATCTAGMKTTCAAACYTTMGAACATTAGCCTTCAAACCTTGCCAATATTTTGTAATGATTGTAAAGGGACCAAAGACAATTTAGTATACAAGATAATTAGTATTGAGTGTCTTTTTCATTTTTTTGAAGTACTAAATTGGCAATATAAAATGTTGTAGTAATGCTCAAAGTGTTAGAATTAATCCACATATTGGGTAGAATATCACATTAGCACATATTGTATATTTATAATTCTATTTTCATCCATGATATGGTGATTTCATTTGAGTTTTTTTAATTTGAAGTTCTTTGGCAAAAAACTATTCAACTTGTCACCATTTTCTAGCCAAATTTTTTTTGGGTGCAATCTAGCACTATTTCGCCCCCAAAAGCCTTAGCTAGTGCATAATGTGACAAATATCTTGAACACAAGGGATAGATACCATTCAATGAGATTTTGGGGTTGTAAAAGGTTGCAAGTTTGCAAAGTGATGGGACCGCGGGAAGTGCGCTTCAACAACATTGCGACGTGGCCAACTTTGGCCACAATGTTTTTATTTTTTGAATCACATTTTTTTTAAATTTCAAAAACAATTTTTTTTATTTTTCATTTTTTTTGGTATTTATAACTCTGAACAACCAACTCTTCCTTGGCTGCACTAGAAACAGGCTTGAAATGACCCTTATTTTGCTTCAAAAACATCTAATGTGTGGCAATCAAGTATATGTGCTTAAATAAAATAAAATAAAGTTTTCATTTGCCTAACCATATAAAATATTATTGTGCTCGAGTCTAGGGTTTTTGTGTATACTAAAATTATTAGGTGACATTAGATGTTTTTTGAGGCATTTAGAAGACTGCGGGTTCCCAAGCTGTGCAAATGCATTGAAAACTCTGGAACTCTTCCGCGTAGGGAGTTTGACGTGGCCAAGAGACTCCACGTCTCATAATATTAATTAATTGTTTTTCTAAATGAATAATTAAATATTTTAAAATAAATATTTGAAGAAAAAAATAGTTTTCAAATTTTTCTTCAGTTTTTTTATAATTTCTTACATTTTTGAATTTATTTATTTATTTATTTTAAATTCCAAATTTCAGACCAACAATTGCATGTTCCATGTGGAACAATCCTAGAACAATCTCCTACATGGCTGAAAAAACATCTAATGAATTTGTCTCATCTTTCATTAAGATAGGGCAAAAATGTTGCTTTAACCCCTAAAAACCTAATGCCTTTTATGAGTTTTTTGAAATTTGCTCTAAATTAAACGAAAAGACATTTTGATTGGTTTTATCAATTTAAAAAAAATTTAATTGTACAAATTCAACCTAGATGGATTAGAGATCACATGAGGAAAAAAAAAACTCAACAATATCACTTATGGAGTGAAAAATTATAATCTTTGATCACGAGGGTGTTAAAAATGTGAAAATGATTAAAAATCTTTCAATCCTCTTTTTGCATGTCAAAACCAATTGAAAATAATGGCCTCACCAAAAAAAATATGAGATTAAAAGGCATAACATGCATAAACCCAATCAATTTATGTGGCTTCTCAAAATCTACTTTACAATTTTTTTAAATGAATTTTTCAATGTTATTATTTCTTCAAAGTCTAGTGTATTTGAGGCTCATTTCCAATAGCCACCAACACTAAAAAAACAAGATTTGCAACAAACACCTTGCACAAAATCTTGAATAGAAAATCAAAATCATTCTTTGTCAAAAATTGGATTTTTATTCTAAAACTAGACTTCAAATTTTCTTTTTCTAAAATGTAAAAATATTACAAATAGAAACTTACTAAGGTTGAATTGAGCTTCAAAGAATTGTTGAGACCCCAAATTGGTACTCGGGGATTAAGGGCTTAAGTAGTGTTTGAAGATTTTTGATGGAATTGAAGSCATTGGGGGCTTCATTCACCATCACAAATTATCTGAAGGATCATAAGTGACAAAATTTTCAAATATCCATGTATGTATATCCATTAAAGATTTATTGAAATTCTTTCAAACCAATGCAAAATTCTGTTGATCACTTCGTAGACAATTGTTTGTATCAGTTTCATCATGTTGAGATATAAAAAATTATTGAGTAAATTTATCAAACCATCAATATCCATGGAGGCGAGGTATTTTAATCCAAAACGAGAACTTCATATGACTTAAACCAAATTTAAGAATAAAAAATTAATAGTCCAGAGATCCCAAAAATAAATAAATAAAATATCGACGAATGGGGAGACGATTTTGGACCCAGAATCATTTTTGAGCGCCAAACAACATTCTAATTTTCTCCGTGACATGAGGGAGTCAGGGAGAGGACCGACCTCCGTCCGTCTCCCTCTCAGGAATTCATCCTTACTTCATTCATCCATCTTCATTCATCACTAATCGGTCGATTCACATCGTTCATCCGTTCGGCTTATCGTATTCATTCGGAACGGAAGACCCCGCCACGAGCAGCTTAAGTTAAGTTACGAAGCTTTCACATCGACCTGTTGCTTCACTCGCATCTTCCCTCCCCTTGAGGCTGCGCCGGCCTCCAGGTTTCTCTTTCTCTTATTTGGCAAACCCTTGCCGCCTGGGTCATTCTTTCGTCGTCTTCACTGCCGTTCTCTTCTTTCACTGCTGCTTGTAGCAAGGATTTGTGTGTTGCATAGTTGCGGAGTTTTTCCCCTTTCTGTGCGGTTTAGGGTTGGTTTTCAGGCAGTTGTGAGAGGTACCCTATCGCTGCGCCATCATGGCGGAGCATCTTGCATCCATCTTCGGGACAGAGAAGGATCGTGTCAACTGTCCGTTTTACTTCAAGATTGGAGTGTGTCGTCATGGCGACCGCTGTTCTCGCCTTCACAACAGGCCGACRGCAAGTCAGACTCTGTTACTGGCGAACATGTATCAGTCACCGGATGCTGGTTTTCACGGCGGCGTGGATCAGCACGGGAACATCCAGCAGTCGGATCCCCGTCAACTGCAGGAGCACTTCGAGGTTAGTTGATCACCTTTTTGTTATAATCATTTTACGCTTCGCTCGTTGGAATAGTCGGTTGCAGGTTAGGTCTATCGTTTTCTGTCTCACTCTAGGGCTTTGCAATTCCTTTTCAGCACTTTATATTTTCGAACGTATGGAGTTTGCGTACGCTTGTATTTTACTGCGCTTCTGACTCTTCGTGTTTTGTTTACTCATTGTCACAGGATTTCTACGAAGACATATTCGAAGAGCTGAGCAAGTATGGAGAAATTGAGAATCTGAACGTGTGCGACAATCTTGCTGACCACATGGTACTTTTTTGTGAACTGTGCATGTGATTTATTGAGATCGTTCTTGAAACAATAAATCACGAGGCTGATGATTTTTCATCGTATCTTCTATTTTGGGTTTACTGATAGTAGTTTCTTATTTTCGTCTTCTGTTCTTCTCATCGTTTCCCTCCGGCGTTTGACAGATCGGGAATGTTTACGTGAAGTTTCGGGAGGAAGAGCACGCTGCTGCTGCCCTTAATGCTTTGAGTGGCCGATTTTATGCAGGTTTGTGTCTCATCTGGCCTTTTGAACGKTTTTTCTTTTTAAGAGCACTCTTTGTTCCCCTTAACTAGATCTTACTTCGTGCCGCATTCGTCGCTTTGCAGCTAGTATACTTCCGTCTATGCTTTGACGTGTCACTTGTTATTTCTGAGTGTGTTACTGAGGATGTGCAACCCTTGTGGGAGTACAGGGCGACCTATMATTTTGGACTTCTCTCCAGTTACCGATTTCCGGGAAGCCACTTGCCGGCAGTATGAAGAGAACACCTGCAACAGAGGAGGCTATTGCAATTTCATGCATCTGAAGAAAATCTCTAGAGAATTGCGACGCAAGTTATTTGGAAACTACAGAAGGCGCAGCAGGAGTCGCAGTCACTCACCTTATGGTCGTGGTGAAGCCCGTGGTCCACCGAGCCCCCGGCGTTATGGCGACAGGTTAGTAACTTCAGGCATTTCTGTTAGCTTTTTTCGTTGGTTTGTCTGTAGATTAATTACATACTCCTTACTGTTACTCTCAAGTAGTGCTTGCTGAGGAGTTATCATATACGTCTTGKTTTTTCCTTACTAGTTTCTTTCTGTTTTATTTGCAGGGATTTTTATGAACCTCGACGGGGACGAGGACGAGGGGGTGGTCGTGGTTATGGCCGAAGGTACGAGGAGTGGGATGATCGGCGATATGATGATCGCAGGGGCGGTGGCCGTTCGGATGGAGGTCGGAGACGAGATAGAAGCAGAAGTAGAACACCTCCTTCAAGAAGGGGTCGTAGCCCTGGTGGCCGTGAAGGTTCCGCAGAAAGACGGGCCAAGATTGAGCAGTGGAATCGTGAACGTGAGGAACGTCAAGCTGCTGAAGGCGCCCCTGCTGGTTCTCCCCCTCGAAGAGAACCTGGCTCCCCACCTCGAAGAGAACCTGGCTCCCCGCCTCGAAGAGAACCTGCAGCTTATGATAACGAATAGAGGCCGATTCTCTCTGGTTTGTGTTGCGTCACTCTCTTGTGGTCATTCGTGTTAGGTCATGCACAGGTTCACAGAATGTAAATCCAAGGGCAAACTGGTCTGTGCAGTCTCTGTCGGTTTACTGACAAGAACCTGAGCTTGTGCGCAGGTCTCAGGTATAGGTGCAATGTGCAACACTGCTGCTGTGCAGCAGCAGTCTAGCTGCTATTGATATGAACACTCTTTGAATTGTGAGCAGTCAGAGGAGCATCCTACTACTATTCTGGTGAACAGTTTTTTTTGTCAGTGTGCAGAGTATCTTAGGAATGCAGGTGCATGTTGTGAAAGTATATGGTAAGTGTGCTCACAGTTGTGTCAAGGTGTACCTGCAGGTTGCAGGGATCCCAGTTCTGCTGGTTAGACGCTGWGGTTAAGAGTTAACATGCCCTTTGGACTGAACAGGTGAAGGTGATCCACAACCAGCAGGTGCAAGCAAACAGGGGCGTTTTTCGTGCTGTGGATTCCTATCGGACAATCAGGAAGTGATGCAGGGCTTTGGAGGGTGCGGTCTATTGAATAGCTTTGATGGCAGCGGTTGTTGCTGTGTGTGCAGGTCCAGGCATCAGGACTATTAGTTTTTTGTAGTACCAGAATCATGTCTTGAAACGTCTATGCTTGTTTCAGGTCTTGCAGGGTATGTAGMATGCAAGATTTTATATCTGGTCTCCATGAAGCACCTTTGGARTGTTTTAGGTGTTTACTTGGTTGTCTTCTTCTCAATGAAGTTTTTTTGGTGGGATATCGTTTTGTGCTTTGCATGTTGTGCATGTCAAGCTTGCTTGAGGAAGGGGTCGTAGGGTRTGAGATTACTCTAGGTTACTCTTTTTGTGGTGCAAAAGAGTAACCGGGGACTTCGAACCCATGGCTATGAAAACGTAATTCTGCCGGTCACAGTAATCTGCTCGAAATCCATGTAATGGAATTTCTTTTGCTTGAATCTTGACGGACTTGCCAAGGTGTTAATGCTGGGGCCAATTATCTTACAAACTGCCAACTATTCAAAGAATTTTGCACAATATAAAATACAATTGACATAATAATATTGGTGATACATATTTTGAATGAATTACATATATATATACGAAACATCCATGTGCTCGTTTTTCCTTTAACAAGCTTTTTCTAGAGATGTGCTCGTTTTTACTTTGGAGATTTTACTGTCCAATTTGAAAAACTATTTACCTGTGTAATTTGCTTGGGTTGATGTATGTCAATCTCTAGAATAGAAACTTATATAATTACGGTTTGATTGGTAGGAGAACTGACTTGCAATCGGAAGGGCATGTGTTTCGGTCTCTCATGAGGGAGTCCATGAGTTGTTTGACTGGCCAATAATGTGGATGTGCTTTAAATTTTAGCCTTGAGCAAATTATTTACCACACATGATAAAATTTGAAAATAATAAGTTCATGTTTGGACTTACAAATTGGAGACAGCAAATTAAAAAATTAACAAGTAATGGGATATTATTACATTTATACAATGTGGGGAAGGAAGAAATTTCACCCCATAGGGAATGTAATAGGACACCCTAAAAGGATGGACTTAAAAGGATGGACTGGTGACTCTGGAAATCATTAATCATTAACTTTGATATTGTGGGATTCACTACTTTGAGTAAACCCAAAAGTATTCATTGGAAGTCAAAGTATTATAGTAGATCTTGTTTGTCCACCCTAATTTTGTGGATGAATAGTTGCACTTATGTGATTCTATGCTAATCATCGAACATAAATTGTCCACAATGTCGTTCAAGGCTTTAACAATGTAATTTGTGAACATTTTGAGTTGTGTACAATGTTGTTTGTCTTCACTATATGACCAAATTTTTTTATTAATTTGATTGGTGCCCATTAACTAATTTGATGTAAGGTAGAAGGTACCAAGTTCTAAAAGTGTTTTGCAAGACAAGGTACATATCATAGTTTTGAATGTACTGATTGCAAATATAAAGTTTCTACGATCCTGGAAGGTCCTAAAAAGGGCTAGACGATAGTTATATTTTTCTTCCAAGGATATCTTGTAGAAATCTTTCACACATTTCAACTTCTTCCAAAGGATCAATATTAGTAGTGGTAAATGATTGTTTTATGGACACTATACCTCATATCCATTGTTGTGGCTTTCCTACCTTACTAATGTGGCTCTTCAAGGTATACTTTAAGCCCCAAGGCCTCTTTTCATCAAAAACCACTAAAAATTGCCATTTGTATTACGAAGAGCAAACCATAAAATCTTGTAGTAGATTTATAGAAAAATGTATTGAAGAAATTAGTGTAACTTTGATGGTGTAAACTGCATGATATTAAAATTCAAAGTGAAGAAAAATGGTTTTGTTTTCCATAGATGACACAATTATAGGACCTTGAATCTTTTTCACGATAAATTATTGGATTGAAATTTTTTAATTTAAATCTTTTTATGTTGAAGAATTGAGTTGAGAATCTAAAACATTGAATATTATAAATTTTAATTAATTTGCATCCTCTAAAAGTTGTAGGTACAAGATAGAAAGAAAAACTAAATTGTTGAAAGCTTTAAGGTAGAACCACCCATTACCAACCAGTGCCACATAGCCAACCATAGATTGACTTATTTCCAACCAAGGCTAGAATGGGTTTTTTTCATCTTTTCAAAGTTGGGACTAAAAGTTCATGATACATGTTCCAAAGTAGTGCAAAAACAAGTTGGAAGCAATGAGTGGAAAAGTAGTTTTTTGAATGATTGGAATTGGAAGAGTCTAGAGATCGGCTATGGGTCCAGAGCACTTTTTGCCTTTCAAAATTCATAGTAATTTCAATTCATGCAATAAAATTACAAAGTTTTTGCAATCCTCATCGTTTTTATTAACACACCTCTAAAAATATTTACCTTGCATTCTATTGCTTCAGATTCGTCCAAATTCCTTATTTGGTTAGTTATAAGTGGTTCTACCTTAAGATGAAATTAAAACAAAATTATTACTACAATGAGATTATTCTAGCAAGCAAATAAAATAGAATGGAGCTTCTTTTATCAAATTGTGAAAAATGAGTTGAAAATCAAATCCAATATGTTAATTTTTCAAGAAGGTGCAAATGATTACCTACAAAACAAAAAGCTCAATAACTTTCACATCACTAATCCAAATGAAATGAATAAAAGCTTTGGTCATATAGAAAAAATTATAATCTATAGTGAATTAAATTTTCCAAATTTTAATTTCAAGTTCTTTTACGCTTATTTTTCTAGCCCAATAAACTACATTTTTAACTTAAGATGGAATAACTTTTGTTCCAATGAACCAATTGAAGTAAAATATTTATTTCAATAAAGCTAATTTGTTTTGATATTCTCAAGAAAAAATTAAAAAATCATTTAAAAACTTGAGATCACACAAGCCTATCCGATATTCTCAAAATGACATTTTTTGGTCCTTGTTGAAGTCGTATGATTTTAGACTAGGTCTCCAATAGACTGTAAAAAACAATACCACTTATCTATCCCAATCATTTAATTTTGTTTTACATTTTCTCAGACACTATAATGACATCTTCAAAGTTCCCAACACAAACTTTCTTTATTATTTTCTAGTGCTTAAGCTTTTATTATTATTTTTTTGTTGCAATATACAAATTTGAGCTAGGAAATTGATCATTATCAAATTTACGTTCAACAAGAAAAACAAAGTTTACCAAGCCCTGCTTCTATTCTRATTTGAAACCTTGGATTATTCTTGTAAGATTAAATATTTAATGTCAATTTGAAATTTGGGCAACTAACACATTCTATCAGTTTTCAAATTATAGAGAAATACAAATTTTTGGTTTAGATCACAATGAACTACACAATAATCTAATGTAATGGTGAAATTTTGTACTCCCTCCATCCCATAATGATGTTCCTATTGGCCTTCATTTTTAGTTCGCAAATGATCTTCCTATTGCACTTGTGACGTTGCGAATTCATGAGATTCAAGTTTCAATCGCTATTTAGGATCAACAAAACAACTTTGAGGAAATAGTTCCCCCTCCTTCCACGAGATCATCAATCAAAAGACAAATGAAATGATTGGAAGGGTCAATCAACACTGTTTGTTCTTATTTTTTACATGTCTTTGAATATTGCACAATTGAAGGAGATGAAGCTTTGGGAGGTGAAGCTAAGGTCCACACATGGTCTTTGGCTTTTACTAAATGCCCATAAAATGATGACCTCACAATCAACAATTAAATATCCACCAATGCTTTTCAAAAATGCCCCTAAAGTTTCACTTATCAATACTCCAAAATTGCACTTTGAAAAAGGCTCCAAAACTTAGAGTTTTTAGGACACTAAGAGTGTACTAAATTCTACTTACCACGTGAGAGGGGTCTAAAAAACGTTACTTTTAGCCTTAATTTGGAACATTTTGTTCAACAAGAAGATCATTTTGGAATGGAGGTAGTATTTTTTAAGCTTGTTGTATGTTTGATACTTCCTTTGTTCCAAAATGATTGTCCACAATTTTGTTAGTATTTTTTGATCTAATGTTATTGATCATACTATGCAAAACATAAATAAAAAAGATTTCAAATTTTATATCACTATGATCAATGAAGAGCATTGCATGTGTTCTTTGTAATCTTAATAAAATTAGCCATGAGGAAGTGTTTTTTGACCCTCTCAAAACAACCTAAAGAAACATGACTTCCAAAGTAGACAATCATTTTGGGATGGAGGGAGTATTATTTTTCACAACTCATAGATGTGTGATGTCATTAATGAAAAATAAAATGAAACAATTTTCACCCAATCATACGTAGTGATAAAATACAACTTACCATGCCAGTAATATTGAGGATGGTAACTCAATCATTGGCTATGACCTTAATCCCTAAAGGCCTTTGACTATGCTTTCACCAAAAACTAAGTCTAAGAACTAACTCACTCCTATTTTGGACAATTAGTTTTTACTTTTGTAACCATTCACATGTCTAATTTAGGGACTTCAGTTTATAATTTCTAAATTTTATCATCTATAACAAATTATATCTTTCTTTGATTTCCCAAATTTCAAATTTGATAATCTCAAAGAAGGCTTATTACTATAGTATAAATTCTAGGTAATGGCCTAGAACCTTGAATTGCTAAAACTTAAGACTATGTGTTCAAACATGAGAGATTCCATGATTGCTTGCATACAGAAACTCTTCATAACTTTAGATTTGTTGATCAACATGGAGTAATTCAAAGCTTTCCATGTATATATAAATCTAGAAAACCAATTTCAAATTTTTATTTATGAAAAAAGCCATTTTTTTAGACCTCCCCTGACTACGCGCCGACTTGTGAAAATCACATTTCATACAATAACTTTTTAACCATGTAGTCAATAGTTATGATAATTGTTGAGCCCCAAAGCTACTCCTTGGGCACATGTTGTGTGAAATTTTTAAAGAAAAAAATAAACACTCCATTTGTAGTGAGTTGCCTCAAATCACTATTTTGCCAAAAAACACAATTTGATGCTTTAGGGGTTAGTCAAGGTCTATAATACCAATATTACTCATATAATGACTTGTAATTGAATGTTAAACTTAATATAAATAGGCTTTTAATTTTCACCAGTCCCAATTCTCAAACATGGACTAAGGTAAAGACAATCAAAACCATGCATAATTACATCCATTCTTGATAGATATTTCTATTGAAAGTATCTCCCAAATTACAATTAATTCATTCCATACTTAACTGTGATTGGTTGACCATTGATTCTTTAGGTTTTGGCTTTATGACCAAGCTATTCTACAGTAGTTTGACTTTCAATACGTGTGTTTAGATTTTTTAAAGCAATGATTCTCACAAAATCAAAATTGATAATTTCCATGGTATTTTAGCCCATCCTCTAAGGGTTAACCTTGAAAGGACCCCGATGACACAAAATATATGATGGATGACTTTCTTTTATTAAAAATACAAAGAATGCACCTAATGATTCAAAAATTGAATCATATTTGAGTGAATACCTATCATCACCAAGAGTATGTTTTTTCAAGGTCAACCCTTGAACACGGTGGCAAACGATTTGTGTCCTCGGATGACAGAGAATCAAACCGTTGTCGTGGAGAGAGGAGCGCGCTTTGGGAATACGCGAAGTATCTGGCTGCAACTGGGAATAGTTCGCTAAAGAGTTCAATCGAGTCTTCAGTCTTCAATCTTCAATCTTCAGACTTCAACTTCAATCACGTCCCCGTTGGCCTATCCTGTGGTGGCTGTAAAGGGCCAAGGTAAGGGTGTGTAATAAGAAACAAGTTTTTGGACAGGTAAAACGGGACAGCAAAACACGAGTTGCCGTCCGGATGATGGGATCCTAAATTTCAAACCCACGGTGACCAGGAAGCGTCTTTCACCAATAGGAACAACATAAAAGATCGACCATGTGGGCCATTAACCCCACTTCGTCGCCACAAACACAAAACGGAGCGCTTACTGGATAACCACGGCTCGCAACAGATTTACAATACAAGAATTGAATTACAACTAGCCTCCAAAACCGGCTGGGAATAACAGAAATGAAATCGAATCACAAGCCACAACACACTGGAGACCCTGAAAGCTCTTCAAATCTTCATCTTCAAGTCTTTAAGCCTTCACATTTTCAAAAATATCTTCAAAACTATAAAGGAACTTCAACTTCACGCTCAAACTACCTAAACTCCACTCTAAAAAAGAAGGCAGCAGACCTTCCTATGCTTCCACACTCATAACTTTTTCATTTCTTCTTCAAATCAAAAGATTAATAGCTTTCCTGAAAGCTAACAAAATTACCTATCACTCCTCCAACTTTTAAGTCATTCTAAAACTCTGTTCAACTTCTATGACCTCTCAAAGTTTCGGTCCATAGATGATAAAAGCAAGGGACTCTCTCACCTCCTACACTCACAACTCACTCATAAATGCTCCAAATTGATTAAATGATGACTCTTTAAAAAGATACTACAATGATTTACACTCCCTCTAAATATGAAGACAAATTGAGAATTACTTCAAAAGTTATAGCTCAAAAAAGCCTCTGCTCTTTTCAATGGAGAGCCTCGGGTCTTCTCAACTTTGAAACTCTATAACTTTTGATTCACAAATTCAAATTCAACTTGCAAGYACAATTTAAAAAGGTCTCATTACAAGGTATCAGATGCCAAAGTTTCAATTTCCAAAGATCAATGCTCAATGAACTACATCAAATCAAAATCTGCCTTCCAAACCCCAACAACCAACACACTCTTTTCTTCACATAATAACCCAACTTCCTCACATTAAAAATATAATTCCCCCATAAAAAAACTCTTTTCCAACAACAACCCCCTCATGAGAAGCAAGAACCTCCTATCAAACCTTTACACCCCCAAGATAAGTGGGACTTATTCCTATCCACCACACATGGGCCTCTAAACAACTATTGGTCCAAGGAAAAACAACTACGTAGTAAACTACTTCTAAACTCCTACTCTTTTACTTTCTAACACATACATATCATCAAAACTTAAATGTCATACTAAACTCCTTCATCCAGTGGAGGTAAAAACTGAAGTCCATGAAGAGTACCACTCTACATCTAGTGACTCCATAAAAACCCTCCAATTCGATATTTTGCAATCGAACTCCAAATCCAAACCCAAATTCTAAAACTTGAAGGAATACGTTGAACGGATGAAGTTTTTCCTCCAAATCAAGAATCTACTCAAACATATAATATACACATGTTTTAAATACTGTAAGTATTTACAACACGACACCGTGTAGGACAAAATTGCAACTTTTCATCGTCAGTTTTAGGAGTAGAAAGGAATGATCTTTTCTAGTACTTTGACTTCCAATAAATATATTTGGCTTTTCAAAGTAGATCATGATGTCACACGGTATAAAAATGCATGATTTCCAAGGCCACCGATCCGTCCTTCAAGCTTAGAGATTTCTCTCACTCTCTTTTGGGGAAGAATATGTACACGTGTCATCTAATTACCACGTCATCAATCTCTGCTGGAGAGCTCATAATAGTTCCTTCACTTCCTTGTCGTCCCAGGGGCAGTGAGCAGAGTGGCTTTCTGCTTCGTGCGAGTTCRGCAGCCGTGTGTGCTTCGATTTTCCGAGGACGCTCAAGGCGCGAGCATCGTTGTGTCGTCTGCAGAAGGAGAATTCGCGGGTACTGCGCAATTCTCTCATTCTTGTTGAGGTTACTGATGTTGTAGGCGCAAATAGATTTGTGAAATTGAGCTGAGCTTTTGTGAGATCTGGGCAAGGTATTCCAAACTCGGACCTGGATGGGAGTTGAAGGTCTATGTCTAGGGTTTCTTTTTCAACTAGAATGGAATTAGGATTGTTCCGTATCGCAGGTAATGTAGAGTATGGGAAGTGTAGGGTTTCCGTCCCCTRTAGAGGGAGCAAGAGCTTGCGAACMTGAAGCAGCASGAGCAGATRAAAAGGACGGAAGTAGTTGTTTGCAAATGGTTTTACGGTCACTGCTGCTCGTGTTCAGGCCGACGATGGAACGGACCACTCCTTCTCTAGTCCATTTCATTTTTAGGGTTTSATCCTTTTGATCCTGGAGATCTTCCCTCTTGTTTTTTCCCTCTTTATTTCTTTTAACCTGAAATCAGATTAATTCGGTTAAGGTCGTGTGAAATTAAGGTTTTGGGTTCATCCTTGGTACCCTGAGTAAGGTGGAGTAGAGACCTTATTGGATAGGTTACTCTCGCAGTGTTTCCTGATCGTTGGGTTTACGCGTTTTGTGTAACAGCTGCTTGTCGTTTGAGTCCTATTTTGTGAGTACGAGGGCGTGACGTCTCTTTGTTCAGTGTTGTCGTATCCTTCTTGAAAACGAGCTCTTAAGACCTTGGGCTTCTTCGTTTAATTCAAGGATAATCATGGTATCCAAGATGCTTTATGATCTTCTTTGTTGACACACATCCGCTTACGTCTAGAGTTCAATTATTCTGAAGAAGGAACCCCTGGACATCAATCACTTCAGTAGCTCCCTCATGAAAGTCACATTGATTGAATCCAAATCATGTCTTGTTTTCTGTTTTTTCGGCTGATGAACAGTCCAATGGGCGCATTCAGAGATCAATTTAAGAATGTGACGCAAGGATTCACCACGACTGATYGAGGACTTGATCATTCATCCTTTTACAAATCACTCGTCTGTATATTGGTCAGTTTTTATGTCATGTGTGATACTTGGGCGCCCTATAATGGGCATTCAGCGCTTCTGTGTGCTTGAACTAGACAAATTATTAGTCCTCTGCACCAGTCCGATTCTCTCCCTCTACTCTAATTACATGATTGAATCATTGACCCCATCATGTGGAGAAAAAAACTTTTTTTTGAATTTTTTTTTTTCCTTGAAACTATGGGGTTATCTTTTAGTATTTATATTCAAAACTAAGATCACTACGGTCAAAAAAACATCATAAGAGAAATAGCACAATGTGTTCAAAATTTCTAGTGTTGAAAAATTTACTATTTGAAGAAAGAATTAAAAATTTTATCACCAAATCTTATGCATTTTTTTACAATTGAATAGAAACCACTATTTTGACCAATCAAAAAAAATTCAAGTGTTAAGGATAGATATTGTATTTTTGGTGAAATTTTCAAGTTATATCTTCAAAATTAATTTGAAGAGGATCTGAAAATGATTTTATAATTTTGACGATAGGGATATCTTCTACTTTTTGTGCTTCACATAATCTTCTTTGATGCAGACTTCAAAAAAGTTATAGAATTTATAATTTATAACACATTTGTGTTCTGTCCAAACCTCTTGGGCTTTTAGGGGTTAACCCCTAAAGTTCTTGACTACGTTCTCACCAAAAATGCTTCAAAACTGCCATTTCTAGGACAAGTACCAATTTTTTTAATAATATCATTTTTTGACACATGTAACCGTAGGATCTTGTAGTACTCTAGTTTGCAAATATGTGGAAAAAATTTCAGAAATTTCCACCATGTAGATTGCAAGATATTAGCATTTGAAGTGAAAAAAATCCTTTTTTGGGCCCTGCAAAAAACTGGGCAGCTGCACTTCACAAGGTTAGGTCATTATGAAAAAATGTCCAAAATGGTTGTGCTTCTTTGGATTCATTCTTCAGGGCAAGTTGGTTACATACATGAAAATTTTCAGATCATTTGGAGTTGTAGAACATATAGGAAAAAAATAGTAAGTAGAAAGAAGTAGAGAATGATTCAAAATAAAAAATCGTTAATAAATTAGTTATAAAATTAAGAAACTCCAATCCAAATGGTTGAATTGTTTTAATAAACAATCTACATCCAATAGCATTAATTTTTTCAAAAATATTGAAATTTCAGTAAAATAAAGGACTTCAAATTTTTTTTGGGTGTAGGGGTTCCATAACTGCCCGTAAACTAAAATGCCTCATAACTTTCATCTCAACTATTGAAATGCAATGATTCAAAGTTTTTTGAGTACATATATATCTAAAGAACAAATTTCAAAATTTTATTTCTTAAAAAAGTGATTTTTTCAAATCTGCCCGGACTGCCCTAGTTGAGAAACAAACAACATATTATGCAATAACTTTTGACTCATATTTCCAAATGTCATGAAATTTGTGCATATGAAAGATATTCCTTGTCCCCACATTCTGTTAAAATTTCAGCCCGAAATATGGATATCTCCAATCACACATACCTGCCCAAAATATCTATGTTGTCAAAAAACACATGTTGGTCTTTTAGGGGTTAATAGTGTCCCTTAGATCTGTGCAAAATCTTCAACTTAATATGTGCAATTGTTCAAGCACCCAAAATCCATGCAGAAAATATGATATTTGAGCACAATTTGTGAATGTTGCTAGCTTTGTCATTTTAGATAATTTAAGGTGGTGGCAACTATATGATTTTAGAAATATGTTTCCCAACCAATATATCTGAGAAAAAGAAACTTGGCCAACTTTAAGAATAACTTCTCATAGCACCAAAGTGGTCACTAAATGCACCATCAACTCTATTGTCTATGAAAACAATTAGTATAAGGTGCCTCATATGGGCAAGGCCTTAAACTTGCTAGGCTAAAAAAATGCTTCTAGATTGTTTCACTTTCTCCCACAATTTTGTTAAGCATAAGAAACACTTCTTGAAGGGTTGAAATTAAGAATTAGATTTTTTTAGTAGGACAAAAAAATTTCTTGCTTGGAGTTTATTTAGTAAGACAAAGGGAGTATATCAAGACCCTTGACACAATCTTGGATGAATCAATGCATTGATAGTTGAAAGAGGTGATGATTGGGTCATGACTTTTGTTTTGGCCTTTGATGGATGAATGCATTGATGGATGCAATGTGCACTAGAGGATAAGCAGAGATTGCCGAGAGATAGATATCTCTAGATGGCATGGAATTAAACAACTATAGTTGGATGACAAAGGCATTAGAGTGCATGGAGATAGATATTTGCAAACAATGGATTTATGCAGTGGAGTTAGACAACTCCACTTGGATGACTAGTGCACACTGGATAAACACAAGTGTATTGGAACTTGAAACTACTAGATAATTCCAAGTAGAAGATCAAGATTTGGATAAGTGATAATTTGGATAAGAGATAATTGGAGAAGTGTGACTAGGACTTTTACCTTAGTGGATGGTTTTAGATAGAACCAAGGATAGAAAGATAAAGATAGAAAAGTAGTCATAGTCTATTTTAAAGACTAATTGTTTTTATTGATAGTCTCCATTATATAAGACGGAGCTTTGGGGTGAGGAGACCCTCTTTTGGAGATGGATCTCTCTCTACAGTTGGGTGGTTTGAGCTCTTTGTGAAACATTCTTGTTAATAYGTAAATTTTGTGTTTGTAATTAGAGTTCATTGTGATTTGAAGGTACAAGCTGTGGGAGGTTTGTAACAATTGGTATGATATTGTGATACTCATTGTATAGAAATGTCAGACCAATTGTTACAAACCTCCTACGGCTTGTACATTCAAATCACAATGAACTCTAATTACAAACACAAAATTTACGTATTAACCCCTAAAGGACCAACATGCGTTTTTTGGCAACATAGAAATTTTGGGTAGGTACTTGTGTCTGGAGATTTGCATATTTTTTGCTACAATTGAAATAGAATGTGGGGACAAGGAATATCTTTCATATGCACAAATTTCATGACATTTGGAAATATGAGTCAAAAGTTATTGTATAATATGTTGTTTGTTTCCCAACTCGGGCAGTCTGGGCAGATCTGAAAAAATCATGTTTTAAAAAAATAAAAATTTCAAATTCATTCTTCAGATTTATATGTACTCAAAAAGATATCTGTGATCACTGATGTTTAAATGGATATGTGGGAGTTTACAGTCCCTTCGATAGTGTTGTACAACCTCTCCCCTTTGAATGATAGCATAAGAAATTCATGCGTGGCGATAGAAAGTTGATCTCTAGAGAGTCTGGGTCACAAAGTGCTCTGTCGAAAACTCTATTGAGTGATTTCCCAAAAATTCACTCCTACATATTGGTGAACATGCAGGAAGTGAGGCAAACAGGAYTCTGTATCTTATGTACGAAAYGAAGTGTCAGAGACGATAACAGATGTTACGTGGACATTGAAAGATTTTCTGTAAATACCTGCTGTTGTGACTTGCGCATGGAGCTTCGCACCAAAGTCCTGGCCGCCGTTTTAACCGCAAGTTTATCAAGGACATCCGAATTCGCGAAGAGATACCCAGCAATGTGATGGAGACATAATGTGAAGGAAAGAGAGGCCTGCGCCGCAGGAGTATCGAGGGCTCCAGATGTCCACACAGACACATACGCCCCTACAATTTCAGCATTCGTCTGGGAAGAAGAACAAAAGGGAATCAGCAACTGCACCAGCAAATCCTCAACGAACAATATGGACAACATGCAAAGCCCACAGTTGCACTTGATGTAACAAATTTCAAAAAATTGAGAGTACCTSAAAGGGGTACAAGTAACGCGACGGCTGCCCACAACACTGAGCCAAAGGAGGGAGGAGCCTCAACGCTTGAGCATCCACTATGATCCGCCACACTGCTAAACGAACCGGGTCCGGCACTCCCTGTTGAAAATGAAGTGCCACCTGTCGAGCGAACACCAGGTCACCAAATGAACTCGCCCCAAATTGCTCCGCTAAGCTTTCCCCAAACGAGGTGTAGTTCATGTCAATTAAACGTTCAAAATCCAAAGCCTGCACAGGTAATCCATCCTTTTYGTCCGCTGATTCCAATTGACGTCCATAAATCTCCTGTAACACCCCAATGGCAGYTCTTGTCTCCTCCTGAAGGAAAATATCACCTCCAAGGACATATATAGACGATAGAGCATGTATTTTKCGAACTAAGGGTATGAGGTGGAATGGGTTATTCTCRAGGGAGTCAGAATAAAGAGCCTCCAACCCTAGAAGCCAAGATAGTCCTGACTTTATAGTCTCTTCCATAATTGCTTTGTCTATGGTATCCACTGTGCTAACCCCAATTTCTTCCACTCCTTCGGATTTGAATAGCAGCCGCGTRATGTTCGTGGCCATAGGGCTAAGGATCCAGTGAGATGGTAATGGCAGCCTCTGTCTTGCCCATTCTTTCGCTAAACTAGTTCGTGCTTGAGTGTACGCACCTGCGTCTTCAACAACAGTCGGCAGCCGTTTGTTTCCTTTCAATATTCCTTTAGGATGAGTACTATCCGCCTTGTGGTTCTTTCTTGATGTCCATGTCCACGTATAATGCTCCAGAAGCACCTTCGACACTTTATCAGGAACTAACCTGGTCAAACTTTCGCTAGACAGGTTCAAGTCTTGAAGAMCAGAGTCGAGCTCTGTCAAGGTCTTTTCCACGAGCTTTGTCAGGGACGACAAAGTCTTGGGATGTATCAATAACTTGGAGCATGCCTGTTTGACGAGCTCCCCGTTCTCCGTAGTGGCCAGTGCCGCAACAGCAAACCCACAACTCAACCGCCAGAGGATCTGTGAAGGTGTGGAATCATCGCTACTTGTCGGCGTTAAATCAAGTAAGTACATCACAAGCCTGGCTGTAGCCTGCGCAACTAACACTTGTCTGGACCATGAKCCACCACCTATGGCACCCCAACCAAGCCCTAGCCCTGGAGCAGGCCCTCCCCTCCCGTTGATTTCGAAAGACTGAAGCAAGCCAGCGTTGGCTAAGACCTCATCTCCAACGTCAGATAAGAGTTCCTGTAACTCTCTTCTACAAGACAAAATCAAACCAGCATCCAACATTTCGTGAGCTCGAGTACATTCCGTAGATGCTGCTGTGGTTGGAGTACTCTGAGACCGTGCAGTTTTGATGACCTCGTCGACATTGCTCAAAAGGCGMGTCACTGCCTGTAAACAACAAGTGGCAGCCAATGTCGTCTCCTCGTCCCGAACATGTCTTATGGARCAAAGRCTTTCGAACAATGTTCCCGACCCCAAAACAAACTTGTCTTCTGCCAGTAGCAATCCCAGTCGGGGAACAAAGGTGGGTATGAACGGGGTATGTGCATTCTCTTTGCCATGACTGCTTGCAAGTATCTTCTCACTGACGGTAGCAAGAAACTGAAGTACTGAAGTGAAGGTTCCTATCAGCCTCACCGTGCTACAAGATGATACTCCACGTTGTCTGAGTTTGCTGACTTTATTTACTATTGCAGAAACACGATCAGCAGAGAGCCATCCCAAAGCAGTTTCTACCAACGGAACAGCTAATCTCCATGCCCAGTTTTCATYATCATCATCATCAGTTTCGAAGCTCTCCAATGTCTCTTCATCACTTGTATGTAGCCTCGGAAGGGTTTGAGCCAATCGCTCCAGTAACCGATATGACTCCTGGGCTAAGCTCAGAGCATCGCTGCTGTTGTCAGTGATAATCTCTTCTGTTGTCAAAGGCGACAGCCAGAAGCAGAGGGAAGGATATATGTCCGTAAAGCTGGACATTCCCATCTTATACTGTATGCATATTTGCCACAACCTGAGAGACTCAACTATTGTGGAGCATACTGGATCGCCAATCTTAGAGGATTGCACTGTGTACAACTCAGAATGAGCCATTTGAATAGCTCCAGAGYTGAAAAACTTAGAACAGTTGAGCCGGCTTGCTTGTGATAATACCTGAAGGCCGGTAAAAATGATCAAACTTTGAAGGCAGGTACCCCAGTATGCTAAGTTTGGAGAAAATGCAAAAAGCATAAGGTGATTTTCTAGTATAAGCTTTGCCTGTCGATATACAAACATTACATATTGCTGTAGATTCTATCTCACTTCAAATTTCTAAATATAATTCAAAAAGAATAAAAATAATATAATCGTATTTAAAGCCAATACATATAGGTTTTATTCCATAATGGATTTTGCTAGTTTCTAGAAGAACTAATCGTGTTTATCCACCACGAAGTTCTTCATTGTGAATAATACCAATAGGATAAAGATTGCACATTTTCAATAAAAAAAATTTATTGTTACGAATTCCCTTCACAAACACTTCAAAAATTTATGGACATTTTATGAAAATTAGTTAAGATACATCCCTTCATCTACTGGAAGTATAAAATCGAATATTTATCTCTTTTACAGTTGAAATTAGAATCTTGCAAGCAATTTGGGATTTTTTTTGAGCAAAAGCTTTCGAATTGCGTTCAGTCTTCCATCGACTCAGATTCAGGGTTTTTTTTTTCTTTCGTATAAGTGGTTTGGCCAGAGCTGCCAGACCCTCTGCGCCCAATTCTTCAAAATCATCCGGCATTGCCACGGTTTCAGGCTCCCGTTGAGGTGCCCAATGCTGCCATAGCATCTCAAAGAACTTAGTGACACGAGATTCTTCTTAATTTTGTACAGATACACATCTACCGTACGCATGAAAGGATCAGGAAACATTCATCAAAACTGAACCCTGAACCCTGAGCCCTAAACCCTGAACCACTCAAGTTTGCACTGAAAACATGGCAGCAAGTCAACTACAGAAGTGATGTAACAAGGGATTCACTTCGGGAACCGCAAAAAATTGCTCCGTATAAGGATTTTGAAAACGTATATATCATCACTATTCAACTTGCGCATTCAAACCTAAATTTCAACGTAGCAATCTCCAGGGGAGAAGTGAAGCTTACAGGGCCCTCGGAGCGATGGCGCGCGACAGGGAACGGTCTAACACTCGGCTGTGGCAAAGAGACACGCCCAGGCTTCCCACCGGCTCCGCCATCGCCACCAAACCCCTTTTCCCGAATTCCTCCCAGGACCTTCAAAGGTTGGTAAGGCGGCTTCTCCTCCTCCTTCGCATCCTCATTAATAGCTTCCTTTTGACCTCCAACTCGACCAACTCGTTCCACAGAATTCATTTTGAATCTTCAAAACCCAATCTTGAAGATCCTATCATAATCAAACAAAACAAGAGCTCAGCAGATTATCTTTCATCCTCAAACTCCGCTCATCGATCCTCCACCTTTGATACAATGCACTGAGAGTCACTTCTATGAATTAACGTCAAGTACGAATTAACGTCAAGTACGAATCCAGCCTACACATAATTCTAATTCTAACCAGATATTGCAGGGGGGGGACAAGGCAGACAAAAATTGTCATCCTCTCCAGTAGTGCTGCGCATTGGTTATTCAGAGAAATTCGAAACAGTACCAAGTAAAAGAGAAGCAACAGAATAAAACTGAGAAACCCTAAAGCCTCAAGTTGAAGCGATCGTTCAATACTCATTCAATTCTGAAGAACGCGGATCCATGAACGCATGGCCACCGCTGTCGATGCCTTTCAACTACTTTTCCACAAAAACAATTCAACATCATTGTCGCAACATCCCCGAACGAGAGGACAGAACCGTCTTTCAACTCCAAAATCTCAACTTGCCTCCCCACATTACGCATTAAGCGGTGCTTGCTAGGAATCAAGACATCAAATTCATTGCGAACAGCAAGACGTATGCTTGATAGTTATGAACCCTAAACCAAAAACCAGGGAAAGGCAATCAAGGAAGGAAGGAGGTTCATGAGCTTCGCTGCAATTACAATTACTTCGGGGAAATTAAAACGAAGACTCGATCTGCTGTAAAATTTTCAAGAATCATTCTGGGTTCGCTGATTCCTAAATTGCTGCAAGCTCACCGGAGATCGTGCACTGAAGCTCCATGCGCCGCCTTCAACATGGAAATCCTGCAGCAATTGAGAAAAACAACCCTCCCGCTTGAAGAAGACKAGCTCTGRAGAATRAACCGAGACTGAAAGAAACYGCACTGKGAACGGAGTGGTCAACCGCGCGTACAACCTCGCATGGGAGCATTGGCACCTATTTGAATACTTTGAGCTTTTCTCCTCATTTTGATAGCTATAATGATTGTTTTTGCTTTTGAGGAAACGAAACCAAATGAAAATCTTGAAGTATAGTATCTACTCCACTTGAAAATTTTGAAAAATTCCTGAAAATAAGCATTTTAGTGAAGTTTGAAGTTGAGGTTCTATAACCACGTTTCTAAATATGGAATGACACCAAAATATTCTTTGTACCACAAAGCTCTACACTATAATTTTCTTCTATATTGAAGAGTTTTAGATTCTTGAACATKATTTATGTTTGATATGAATTTCTTTCATTTTTTTTCAAAAATGTACGGTAATTTGAAATTTTCATAATAAAATTGAATACTTCATGACCAATAGTGGACTTGTGATTTTGTCTTTGAAAAATAAAACAAAAATAAATCACTCATAATTAGAGAAGATTTTCAAGTTTGATTGCACGTTTATAGGTTCTATCCCCTAGGATTTAAAATTTTAAGGCTTTTGCTATAGGTTCTATCCCCTAGGGTTTAAAATGGATAATTGAAGTACACTAATCCCAAAGGTGAAATGATTTGAGCTAGCATATTAAACTTTGAGAAACTATTTTTTTGAAAAATTATGAAAATTGAGTTAAAATACGAATATGATGTATTAGTTTGTCAAGAAATTTTTATGATTGCCTACAAAACAAGAGGCTCCATAACTTTCACATTCACTAATCCAAATGGGATGAATCAAAACTTTCCATGTAGACAATAATATATTCTTTGAAAAAAAACTTAATTATCATTTTTGTTACTTTTTTTTTTGCTTCTATGCAAATTAAAAAGAAATGCTCATTGTAGCATAATTTTTGCTCCCAAGCACCAAGTGAAATAAAAACCATATTCTTATAAAACTAATGTATTATTCTATATTTCAAAAGTAGTTTCATAAATCATGTCAAAATTCAAGGTCACACAAGCCCACCCAAAATCCTATGTGTCCCTTAATAGGACTTTGGAAGATTAGGGATAAATGTAATTAACTTTGTAAGGATGCAATGGACCTAAAAGATTTGAAGGAGGATTTCATTGTTAATTGTAGAAACAAAGATTGCACCATTTGGTCTAGTAATCGAAGGTATTTTGATGACTTTCTTAGTCATGGAGGGTTGTGTTCATCTTGAGTTAATGTTCAAAACAACTCAATGGGTGGAATTCAAAAATCATGGAATTGAAATTTTAAACTTTGCCCATGTTTAAAACTAAATAGGAGGGAGAATCTCTTCAAGATGATTTATACGTATCCTAAGGTAGAATTCTTATACCTTATAGTATGATTTATACATACCCTAAGGTTTATTATTTTTAAAATGGATTAAATCTGATTTAGTTAGTGTACAGTCAATCAAGATAGAGTATAGAATCACCCAAAAGCATTGAATTCCCATTTTTGTACCCTAGAGTGTCACTAAATGTGTTTCTAGACTTTAGATAATGTGTCCTCCAAATGCTTAACTTTGATTAGCTGACGCAGTTAAAGAACGCATACTTAATTTTGATTTGCCGACTAATGATTTGGGAGATTTCATATTTGGGTCCATCAATGTGACAAGTTTTAGTGTGCTCTAAAGCCAACCCTTTGAAAAATCATAGAAACCACATACCACATTTAAAAAGTCTATTATTTTTTTAATATTTATGATTTTCACTTGCCAATTTTCCAAAGTATTATTTTTTTAAAAAGATGCCTCCAACTAGCAATGCTAAATTACTTATATTGACGTTTTTGGATGTTTTCACCTTAACCCATAATTGTCAAGGTGGACATGTGGCATCCAATGAATGACAAGGAATTTTCTTTTGTAGGATAGAAGTGCAACTATTCACCCTTGAAATTAGGGGTGAAGAAAAAAATCTTCTATAGTAACATGACTTCCAATGAGTGCTTTTCAATAATTTTATACCACGGATTCCCACGATATCAAAATGGATGATTCCCAATCGTCTTCTTCTGCTAGTGGTGTGTATCAAGTTGTGCTCATTTTTGTGTGGTGTGACAGGTGGATTTAACTTTGGAGGCTGCACACCTTCAGAGATTTATATACAACTTTAGAAAGTCAAAAGATGTTTCTTTTCCAACACCCATTTATCCATTGGTTCATCCCACAGTTTTGGTAGAGGTTAGTCTTTACTGCAGCATTAACCTTTCCGTGTCTATTGTTGTGGTCTTGCCAGTTCAGTCATTTCTTTTGCAATTGCCTTCTAAGCAGAAATTACTTATTGAGAGTTCTTCTTGGGATTGGTTTCTGTCTCAGACTTATGAAGAGGGACTTTCAGTGTCCAAGTATGTGAATTCAGGGCCCCTGACCAAAATTCACTCACGGCTTGCATATATTGGCAGCAGTTGCCTCTTGAAGATGATGCTCGTAAGTATTGATGCACTTGTCATCCTCATTTTGAATTTAATGAATTTGTGGACTTCTTCATTGTTCTGTTCATTACCATAATATATATGGATCCTTATATAGGAGAATTTCTTGGCACAGATTTATCGCTTTTTCAAACATTTTTGAGAAAACTTGTATCAAGATCAACGCTTAGTATGATTGAACTTGGCCCAGATAGCGGTCAATTGTGTAATTGAGGCCTTTATCCAGGGCTGCAATTCCTTATACATGTGTGTGTTGATGTTGCAGCAAGACAATTTTATTCATGGAGACCTACATCCAGGAAATATTTTTGTGCGTTTTGTAAACAATGTTCCCAAGGTGGTTCTTCTAGATGTCGGCATGACAGCTGAATTGAATGCTCACAGTCGGGCGGTGATGTTGGATCTTTTTAAGGTGAGTTCAGTCTCATCATCCTGTTTCATTAGACTTTAGGTATCCTCTTTGTGTACTATACATTGGTTATAGCATGTGCTTCACTCTTGTTTTTTATGAAATCTAGACTTGAGGGCAAACACAGTGAGTGATTCTTTTCAAATTCGGGGTCATTGGTCTGATGGTCTCTCTTGCAGGTAATGACTTGGTGCTCGGTGTTTGAGGGGAGTTTTTGTGATTCATCTCTTTGATGTAAATGTTGTGTAAATTGGACTGCCTTTTAACTGCTAYAGTGTACTGCAGGCGATTGCAATAAAAAACGGACATGATGTTGCTACTCATACTTTGCAGTTTACAGATGATCAGACTTGTCCTGATCCAGAGGTAAATACTTCCTATTTTTCAGAACTCATTCTAAAGCATACGAAGGTGGAATATTGAGCTTATTGTGCGGTTTTAATTGGGGTAATTTTTTCACGCCACTGTGGCACCTTTCCATTGAGGATTGACTTTCCGTTGCACTCAGCTATTGCAATGTCGTGTACTGTTTACTTATTTATCTTGAAACAGTCACCGTTGCGTGTGGACACAAGCCCTGATTTCGTTGGYATTGTTTGTGGGTACGAATAGGCCTTCAAGAAGGCTGTGGATGACAAATTCAAGGAATATTTGTCTATTCGAGGCACAGCAAAGAATACTGGCGAGTGCATGACAGAATTGTTTGACCAAATACGTCAACATCGTGTCAACATGGACGGTGACGTGTGCACCGTCATGGTCACCACTTTGATACTAGAGGTATACAACATACCTTGTAACTKTTTTTCTCTTGTTCAATATTCTCCTTTTAAATTTTAAACTTTTTTTTGCTGTATCTTAGTCGATTTGAAACCGCATCCATCCTTTTTTGAAGAAGGGCATGCGTTAAAGGAATGCTAAACGTCTCAGGATATTTTTACTGGAGATAAAAAATCAAATTTTTCTATTTATTTAGTGTCTGTTAGAAGTCTTGCATCTGCAATGTTGGTTCGTTTACTTATATCTTCTAATCCAATTTAGTAAATGAGGGGATTTGACGTGTTGCTGTGAAATGTTTGTTACAGGGTTGGCAGAGGAAATTAGATCCCGACCTTGATCTTTTCAAGATGTTGGAAGAATTGTTGACGAAACAAGAGTATGCAGTTTCGTTTGACTACACCTTTAACGCAATTGCTGCTCCATGATGCAGCCCATGCCAGCGCTCTTTATCAGATTTATTAATTGTTTCTTCAAAAAAATATCTCACGATATTGGCAAATGCGATTTGAGATGGATTGTGACTCGTTGGCGAGGTCTCGTGATGTTGATTTGGCGTTGGTCAATGTGTTTTTATGAATTCAGTGAGTGCTTTAAATGCTGGCATGTTTCTAAAGCCATCCCCTTCAGATTCAGATCCGGATTCTTGCATAACAATGCAGTTTAGAATGCTGACAACAGTAAGTGTCCGATGGATGACTTTCTGTTCGTGTAGAAAAAACGGAAATTGGTTCAACACAAAGTTTGCACAAAGAGAGGTAGTAGTAAGAGAGGTACAAGTCTCAACCTTGCACGATTCGACATTAGATTCTTCACAGTTGCTATTGGTTTAGTTTGAAAAAGTATTTCTGTAAGCAACTCATTTTACTAATGGACGTCCATAGAGCTACCGAAGGTTTCGCTTGAGAAAATAAGTACCTATGCTTGGAGAGGCTTTGTTCTTGGCAGCATTGATTAGCTTTCAAATAATGGTCTACATAAGCTTCTTAGTTTTCATTATCAATGTATTTTAATCTTTGAACGTCATTGCTATTTTGAGGGGYATTTTTCAAGTGAAAATGTTTTTTCTTTTAATTTTATTTTCAATGTTTGTTAAAGTCAACGAAGGCAATATAGCTCCTATAACCTCTTTTTTATTTTATTTTGAATTTTAAGAATTGTCCAAATTGTCACCAATCATACTATGATGGTTGTTTTTGTTATCTCCATTTTAATATTAAAATCATACTATTTTTATCGATTTCATAATTACTTTAATTTTTACAAAGAGTAAACTCAACAAAATCTTATAAAATATGATAAATCTAAGATGTACAATATTACATCCATAAATTATAAAATTATAAAATATGTGTTTCAAYGAGTACAAAATCAAGGCCATTTTTTATGTTAAAAAACACTCAAAACTGCCATTTTTGTTGCATTCAACCAAAAAAACAAAAAACACTTTTTATATAATCTTATTGCAGAATTTTATATTGTATTTGTTTCATGTGGTAAAAATTTTATGAAGTTTGATTGTACAGATTGGAAGATATGAGGATTCAAAGTTATATGTGCTATAAGTAGAAAATAGAAGATTTCTAAAACATACAACATAGAACTTGATTGTAACAAATAATATATATTTAATCTTTTGGCTATTAATCCTTAAAAGACATTTTATTTTTACACTTGGTCAAATTTCACTAGTTTTCTATATCATAACAAACCATTCAAAGGTTTGATATTTTTTCATGTAGTAGTATACACCTAAAATTTTAATTTCATTTTTTCATAATAAAAACATTGAAATTTAGTTTATATGATTTTAAAAAGGGATTTCTTTCTCTATTTATAGAAATTACAAAATACCAAAAATAATGATGTTTTTAGCAAAATTGAAGATGATAGTCATAGTCATCATGGTATATGTAATGTACTTTTTGAGCTTATAATAAGATAAATTTGATAAAGAAGTTCAAAAGTGGTGTATATAAAGCTTTTGAGATGCTACCTTCAAAATGTCACAAAAATGAATCATAAATTTAATAATTTTGGAAATGAAAAGAATGAGCAAAAAGTTGATTACATGAAAGTCTACATAATTTTAGGATCTACATAATTTTAGTCAAGACGCACAAGAATTAAAATCTAAAACTATATGAAATTCAAATTTGATCCTAAAACCATGCATGCCCTTCATATAAGGTTGTCCTAATAAGATTGACAAATGATATATAATGAACTTATCAATTTTAGAGCTATGAACAAAAATATATAAGTTGTTTGGCTATCCTAACACAAAGCAAGGTATTTTTACAAATCTTGTATGATTTCTAGATAATTTTCCTTGCAACTTTCTACACATTTTACAACATATACTAAGCTCTTAAACATTGGTATTTGGCTCACACATTGTCAAAACCAATCATTCCAATGGAAGCTTTTGCGAAGCAAAGAGTGGACTTTGTAGATCCACTTCCTTCTTCCTTGACATACAATAAGTAATTAATTTAGCTACAAACTTTGTGAGTGAAATGGGCTAAGGTTGAAAGATGCATCTTGGATACTCAACCTTTACAATATTTTGACTAAGATGATATAAGACAAAAGACAAGCTTGGAATGATCATCTAAACAAAGCCCTCTGGACCTATTGAACACCACAACCACTAGATTTATAAGGGAATGCAAGTCTTGTAATGCATGGTCTATGGCCCGAAAAAACCTTTCAATGATTCATGCTTTAGAAACCTACGTTCACGAACATCTCCAAAGAACCCTTCAATTCATAAGTTGGACTTTATTCAAAATCAAACTGAAAAGGCACTTGGGGGGTTTATGTCATTGCACATGAGCAACAAATTAGCTTCCAAGCAAACTGTGCTTCCAGTGCCCAGTCTACCCACTTGGTTATGAAGAACCATCCATATCGTATGGTCGCTTGTGTTGCAACTTCTCTACAACATTGTGCATCTTTTTTCCTAGAAACGCGATCCTGCTCCGGCCTATAAGCTTTGAATGATGATTGAACTCTTTCACATCTTCCGGATTGGCAACATGTGCACAAACATTCACATAAATTGACAAATCACTCAATGATATTAGAAGAGGTCTATTTTGAATGAATCGAAATAAGAAAACACTCGTGATAATCAAAGGATTTTGTTAATAAGGTAATTTTAAATGCTACTCCCTCCGTCCCAAAATAAGTGCCCACACGTTTGTTAAAAACATTTGATACCAATTTCATTGATCATGTTTATTGAAAGCCTAAATTCGAAAGGGTCCAAATTTTATACCACCCAAATCAGTGAAGAACATTGCACGTGTTTATTGTAACTTAAATTAAAGTAGACAGAAGAAAATCTTCATACCACCTACTCAAAACAACCTTAAGAAAACCATGAGGTCAAAACAAGACACATAATTCAGGATGGAGAGTATTTATCACTGCAAGCTGATGTCAACACTATTCTGAAGTAAGAATCACAAAAGACAAATTCCAATCGCAATGTCTACACTTCCTCCTCAAGAAACGGGTAACCAAAATACCTGGGTAGCCAGAAAGTGCAAGTCGCTCTCCGACTCTGAGCCTTTTGAATGTGAGGAGCAGTCTCTGGACGGACCTTGTATCCGTCGCCGTCCTTACTGTCCTTACTGTCCTTAGGTCCAAGTCTTTTGCAGATTCCCACTCCTCGTCTTTCTGGGACTCTTCGGCTTTCAATAAGGGCCACATAAAGTCAGACTTGCTTTCCTTGCTAAGCAATGGTGACGTTACCGAAAGAGCTGTTGGACCAAACGCTTGTACAGGATTCGATACAAAAGCACTCGAACGAACTCGCAAGGGACTAGGAACAGATTTTTGAGCATTTAGATGTTCTGTACGGGCAGATCTTGGCGGTTTACGACCTGAAAATCCAAAAGATAATAGGGGTCGTCACGGCTTCTTCACCTCCTGAGGGTTTCCCTGAGAATGGACGCATGCCGGGTTTTGAGAGGCTGAACGCAGAAGGGGGCCTTCAGAGAAGACGAAACGGCGCTTTCGACCAGTGTTTTTTTTTCTGGTGATTATTCGAGAACCTGTCAGATGTTTTGCTCACTGCGAGCAGCTCCCTCCAAATATAGTCCACTATTGGGAGGGCACGTAGGGAGTTTCTTGTTCATTTGTCGCCAGAAAAAAACCCCTGTTTTCGACCATTTCCTCAGGGAATTTTTTATCCTCGTAATGTGCATTTCACCCTCCGCCTCCTTTGTTTTCACCTGTCGCACCTTTCATTGGTCGCAGCTTTGTACCCATTTTGCTTTGGCCGGTAAATGAATTCTCAAGTTTTCATTCTCCATGCTCCTCACACACAAAAGGGGTGTCACACCTCCTCCGTGCACAACGGCTCCCCATTGGCTCCTTGTTTCTCTCGCCAACTTTGAATAAAGAGAGTAAAAGAATTAATCCTCTAGTAAGTCCCTAAATGGCCAAAGTAGCCGCTTCCATATCTACAGCCTGAGTTGAAATAAAACATTCTGGAAGGTGAAAAATGTACTAATGAAAAGGAGACATCATACCCTGCATTTCTTAACATTTTTTCCAAAATTTACTATGATTGACTATCACCTAAAAACAAAGGGAAAGAGTTTCGGAGATACACCTGCTGCTACAGAACCCTACGAACTCCTAACCCAAGATCCGAATGCCCATTACCAATAAGTTCAGTAAACACAAGCTGATTGGACATAAGGTGGGTACACCCAAAAGCACAGCTGACTTTAAAGCGCCATCTATAGTGCTTGTACATTTCCAAAATCGGTCATGTACATAGACTGTAGATGGCGCTTTCAGAAACAAACTTTGGACTTAATAACACTTGCATAGTGTATCCAGTTGTTGCGTTTTTTGGTGCAATAGACCGTGCTTTCATTTGCCAAGAAGACAATATGAAAATCTGAACTACTTAATAATAGGAACTAGGTGTAATACCAATAAGTGACACTTTTAGGTGTACCTACCTTACATGAGAGCAGAAATGAGGTCAACAGCACAGCATGTTCAGACAAACCTGTCGCAGCATTTCCTGGTAACCAATCCTACAAATCTGAGAGGGAGTTACAACAGATCCCAAGGGGTTCAGAAATGGCCATGCTGTCAATTGGCTTGTACCTTGATTTGATTAGCAATAAGTCGTGCCAAGGCCCCAGTCACTGCTAATTCGGTGCATGCCAATACATGGCTCTGGCTCGAAGTGAATGTCCGGCATTGTTTTAAACGCGGTCAGATGGTGGAGCTTTCAACTTCAAAACAGCGGTTCCCCTCAGCGACACCAACCTGATCTTTAAAGCAATTGGCACCTGTTCATTTGCACCCGGTAATTTCAGAGAGAGATATTCACGCACACAATAGTTCACAGCGAGAATGATCCTTTTCTATCTTTCAATTTCGAAATTAATGTCTGGCCAAGTTTCTAGTCACACCCAGTGCCGCATAAGAGTTCTCCGAGTACAAGTAATGGTGTGTAACTCCTCATTTGAGTCCCACTTGAACACAAGCAACCAAGTTATCGTGAAAGTGTTAAGGCCATATTCGTTATATTGAGACTTTTCGCAGTCTCATTATTATCCTCGACTTGGGGATAAATCGCTTTATCTCTTCACTAGTGTTTTTTTATAAATAGGTGACAACACCAACTTTTAGAATTTCATTATAGGATCATTATTTGAGTATTATTTATTTTTGGTTTCAATTACTAATTTTTTAAATGAATTTCCCAGTAATTAACATTTTATCTCAAAATCTGCAAAAAGTCTCAATATAACAAATATGGCCTTTGTTTTGCCTTTGAAAAAACAAACAGAAAAACGAACGCAACCGATAAAAAGTCAAACTTGCGTGCTAAAGAACACTTCGCCCTAAATTTCATCTCAAAGTTGCAATCGTGAGAYTGGAACTCTAACTTGGGGAAGAAGACAACTCAATCAGAAAAGTCTACAAGACATTATTGCCCAGGGTGGCAAGAAGCTGATTGGAGTAAATGACCCCAAGGAATGCTATATAATTTAGCTTCGTGCTACCGAGGATAATTTGTCTCGGCAGGCAATGCTGCAATTCAGCTTCACAAGGGGGCATTGTGAATGTTAATAGATTGCATGCAATTACAAGTTGTTATCATCTCAAAAAATCTAAAGAATTTCACCAGTCTAAGAAAAGAATTGGTATGTGTTCTAAAGGGTCGGCCAAAAGAGAGAAAACACAAAATCGAGTACAGGCTAAACTTAATAGACTGAGAGGTAAAAATTAGCTATAAGCAAATTCACGTACCTGAGAAACTTGATCTTTAACGCGAGACAACATAGACTTCAGTAATTGCATCGCCCACCTTCTTTTTTTGTTCGGAAGATCAGCTTGCCTCTCCTCCTACACACCAGCCGAAGAACTTGCGGCACTATCGAAGTCCTTTTGTATGCCTTTCAGAAGACCCGCGGCAGCATCCCCTTCTAACCCCAATTTTAGCCAATTGAGAGGCTACTTCACCCTCCGTAGACTGCTCTCGCAAATCTAAACGCATCTCACATGTAAGATGACGGTCTCCACCAAGCCACTCTAAGTCCACCTACATAGCTAAGGTTCCTCCAGCGTCTGAGGGTAGAATGCGCATGGTCGTGGCAAAGGGGGGATGTCTTCCCAAATCAAGCTCTTTGATGCTCATTGACTTCACATAGCTCGGTTTTCTTATCTTCAATATCAATCTCTGCTTCTCAACCAGATCTCAAGGTGAGTAAACTCATGCTAGGCACTTCAATTATCAGGTGACAAACAGTAATAGGCCCTATACACACCAACCAAGTATTGCTGACAGGAATTAGTTAATAAATGAGCACACAGCCTAAGCAGTGCCAGCTAGCAAACTGGTGTCAACTTCCACTACTTTGCCATGGTTCTTCACTGATTCTGGCAGTATAGATTTTGGACCCACCTGAAACCATAAAAACATGCTCTGCATGATTTGATCAATGAAATCGGTGTCAAGATTTCAAACAAAACTGTGGACACTTCATTCCGGACAGCGGGAGTAGCTTTTACGGAACCAAGAAGATCCAATGCAGCCTCAGTATTCAGCAGCTCAGAGTCCATGAAAAAAATATGGGTTTCGGCAAGACAAACGTGGAAAAACCGATTTAAGACCATGTTCGTTATATTGAGACTTTTCACAGTCTCATTATTATCCTCGACTCAAGGATAAACTGCTTTATCTCTTCACTAGTATTTTTTTACAAATAGGTAACAATACCAACTTTTAAAATTTCATTATAAGATCATTACTTGAGTATTATTTATTTTTTATTTCAATTACTATTTTTTTAAATGAATTTTCTAATAATTAACATTTTGTCTCAAAATCTGCGAAAAGTCTCAATATAACGAATATGGCTTTATTTATACCGGCAAGTTGTCGCTCACTTTGATTGAAGTCATAGTAGAGCCTCGCAACGATCATGTTCATAAAAAAGTACTCCTTGTTCAATCTCCTTGCCCTCTTTCGGCTTGCGAGCTTTTTGCTGAGCTGCAGGCACCTCATCATCAGACTCTCTATCAATCCTTGCAGAGGAGGTGTCATGTGCTTCACCATTTTCCAATTTCTCGAAGCTTGTATCACGATCAAAATTGGGATCCACAACAGGCTGGGGTAACACTTTCTGCACCTGACACGCTAGAGTCTTCGTCATAGAAAAGCATTCTCTTTGGTTTTCCAGGCTTTGCCATCAGAAAGACGATGTTGTCTCCTTCGCTGAACTTCATCCACGGCATGAGCAAATCTGGCCTCCTTCTGGTCCATCCCCATCGAAGCCTTTCGAGCCAACTTTCTCCACATGATCCGTTTCTTAGAAGACCCTTCAGCATGCTCTTCTTTTGGTATGACTTCCATGAGCCTGTCTTCTTCATCTACAGCATGAAATTTCGTCAGATAGGGCATATTCTCTTCAGCTGCACTACTGTACTCCTTGTACTTTCTTTTCGTCCCAAACGTCCATTTGCTTAACCCTTAAATGACGCTGCGGACGTTTATTGTCCTTTCGATGACAAAAAAAAACTCATCTGGTGAGGAGACACTCACTAATTTTCATCCGTTCYTTTTCTGAAAGTGACCACACATGTGTCAATCATCATGGGAAGTCAAATTTAGTGTTTTTAATTGTTTCCATATTTTTAGGTAGCCCTAATTCTACGAAGATAGCAAAGATTTTCACATGAAAGTGTTTTGTGCCACGCTCTCCTTCTCGCAATTTTGAATGGGTAGCATGAGGTATTGGTTTATACAATTTATCCAAAGCTAAACATGTGTGTGAACAGTGTTTTTCCCCTCAGTCAAGCACTACATATTGCACCCCGCCTTCGCCCGAGGTGATACGTCAGTCCTTTAAGGGTTAAAGGGCTCATTGCAGCCATTGTTTGAAATGCCTGACAACATGCTTCCTTTGCGTATCCAGACTGCGGGTAGAATAGAAAAGTTTGACTGTCGCGATACAAAGGACGATCTGGATGGTGTAGCTTGGTAGGAAACTTCTTTCCCCTGCAAAAGAAAGATGTACATAGTCAGTCAGCACCTTAGCCTCACAAACACAGTGAGCGAAAAATGCAACTAGTTCCTGGCAAAAAAACTCGCAATTGCACGGGCAAGTGTAACCAAATCTGGAGTTTGTTTCCTACTTAAGGCCCCGAAGGAAACCTATAGGAGTTGAAATAAATCATTCACAAAGCTTCAAGGTAACAAAATGTACCGACCGAAAGAAGAAATCAGCGTGGTCACTTGTGGGCTACCCCACTAAATGGCCAAAAGTGGACGGCTTCCATATCCATAGATTCACAAAGTTAACAAAATATACCGATACAAAGAAAAAATCCTACCTTATGTATAATGATAATAGGAATTCAATTTGGAAATCTATAAATTGACAATAAGCTTTCAAAGTGGACTTCCTATTTTTTAGCTTGAGCACTTAGGAGTTGACACCAGAAAGGAATGCAAGTCAAATACAGTAGGAAGACAATATACCATTTTCTGGCCTCGCCTGGGCCGCTTGCAAGCGAAAAACCCGTGCTTTTTCTGATGTCCGGTCCTTGACGTCCCGTATCCCGAGAGGCATCATCCGTCCGATCAAACATTCGAATGCTACGTGAGCGGACACAGCGAAAATGTGGATTTTCAAAGGATGCAATTGACAGCATAGTTGAAATTTCGATCAAACGCATGAGTGTTATCTCAAACAGGTATGTCTTTGGAGACATCACTTCTGACAAATAGATGTTAAAAAAAATGTCTTGAACGGATGTCTTCACCACGTCATCATCCTCGGTCACTTTCATCTAAAAGTAATTTACAGAGATTTTCAACGAGCAGGGGTTTAGGGACTACTCGGCGTGAATAAAAGGGGACGCGCACGGTTCGGCCCGGAAATTGCTGACGTGGCAAGATAACTTGGAAATTATCTGAGGTGGACATCGAAAGCTGACATAGCATCTGACGTGGCAAGATGACGTAGAAATTATTTGAGGTGGACATCAGTAGCTGACGTGGCATGCCTCGTCAGCATTTTGGGTCCACTGAAGTCCCATTCATTGATGTCTGACTGGACGTTAGCACGGAAGTCCAGACGTTATACAGACCATTATTTTCTAGCACGTTGATGTCTAGTTTCCTGCGACTACGGTTTCATAATGTGTGCTACCCATTGCGTTCTCTGCAACTTCAAAGTGAACAATCTAACATCTGAAAAAGGAGGGAAATATGTCTGCAGCGATGTCCACCTAGATAGGAGATGACTTGATGACCTCTATTTTGGAGAATGCAGCGTGCTACAACAAGAGCGAGGGCTTCCATGTAAGGTCTATACATACTGACGAGGGTCAAAAAGTATTGTATCTGCGTGTCTGCAGTCCGGGTTTCATGGGCCCTAATCTCGATTCCATATAGCACAGTACATGCATATGTGTTGCGGATGACAACTCTAAAATAGAACAAAAGACTAGATTGAAGGAATGCCTCAAAGAAAGACCAAAATAAACCAGAGGTGAGGGGATTCCTCACACAAGACTCAGAATAACACTCAAAGCGAGAAAATTGGAAGTAGTATCAATAACTGGAAGAGTAGATACAACTAGTGTTGAAGAGAGTGAGGAGCAACGGCCCTCGACTCTCTATTTATACTAGGCTAGAGGAAACTTCCTGAGTAGGGTCCTAAAGATCTTGGAAAACACCCATGGGACCTTCCGAAAGCTTATGGGACCTTCCGGACTCTAAGAAGGTCAAGCAGAACCTTCTGGAAGCTTTTGGGAACAATTAGATTTGTATGAAACTTTCCGGAAGCTTGTGGAAGCTTCTGGAAGCTAGTAGAACTATACAGAAGCTTGTGGAAGCTTTCGGAAACTAGAGGAAGGTTCTAGACATTAGTAAAAGATTCTAGAACCTTCTAGAATTTACTCAAAACTATTAACAACTAAACTATACTTAACCACCGCTCTCCTGGAAAGTTCTCGAGAAACTTCCTTGTTGCGGGGTCGGTATAGGTCTCACCGGGAACCCGTGGGTGTGGATGAAGTCCGATATGGCATGTCCGTGACAATATGTTCAACGAAACATGAAACACAGTTGTGTACTAAATATACGTAGGGAATTGCCATGACGTTGTGATTCTCTGGATACATGAAGATGCAATGAACTGCACGTTTCTTGAAGTGGGTGTTCATTTCTTGAGCACACCCGAAGCATTCGAAAGAAACATGCCAAAAAATCTTTGGCTGTGCACAATAATGACCACACACATGACATCAACGACTCCCGGTTAGTGTCCACAATCACTATTTTTGTCACCAAATGGACGTCAAGAAATTACAGATGCCTTGTAGTTGACACTGACGTGGACATCGCAGTGCATGCATTAAACGTCTCTAGTGACATCTACAGATATGTCAAGTGTTCTCTACTTCATTTTGAGAATTTTTTGGACGTCAAGTTGGACATCAAACTCARCATCCTGATGCTGAAACCCGACATCCAAAAAACATGGGTTTTCTCTAGGATCTACATGTAGATGATGAAAAAATATCCAATATTGTGAATATTTGGTAAATTGAGACTTTAATGTATTAATACATTTTTAAAATCTTTGATTATTCAAAGGTTGATTTCTTCATAAAYCTTGTATTCATTAAAATGAAGGTCTCTAATAGCTAGGCTCGATTATCAAAATATGCATTTTGTCAAAATTCAACAAATATGGCCATGTAATTGCATGAAATACTATGCTGTTTTGGTAGCATGTTGCATAATACTCATGATTTTTTCAACAATATTATATAAATAAATAAAAATTTAATGTGAAAATATATTCAATATAGTACATACCTTTAAAAAAGAAAGTCCCCTACGAAGGAAAAAACGTAGAAAAATTATCTAAGTACGAGATCTAGAAAAGGGCAAAATTTTATGAAAATAGGTATTTTTTTGTTTTAATTTGTAATAATTAGGAAATATGTATATAAATATATATTGGTGGTGCGGGAAAATTTGATAATAAAGAGATGTCAGTGAAAGAATAATTTCAAAACCTTCTTGAATGTTTAAAAGTGCACGTACAAGGGAGCCCTATTAGCACGCATGTAGAGGAAATAAAATAATGTTTTTTTAAATTCCCTTCAATGGATGGATGCCCGCCTAGTATAGGAGTAGACCTCAAAAATTTCAGCTCTAGATCATTAATTTTGGTAATAATAATTTATCAAAAAAAAATTATTCATTTTTGAAATAAAAAAAATAGGAAAAAAATTGAAAAATTGAAAAAATAAATGAACTTTCATTTAATTTTTTATAAGAAAAAAGAAGAAAAATATAAACATGGATGATTTTAATTTGCATAATTTAATCATTATAAGGGAACGCAATCATTTTCTGTCAATTTGGACATTTTTTATGTCACCTTTTTGTCAATTCGAACATCTTTTCTGCCAACTCGGACAATTTTCTGTCACTTTTTTGTCTATCCGGACATCTTTTCTGTCAGTTCTGACAATTTTCTGTTAATTTCGACACTATCTATCAATTCGGACATGTCAATTCGAACGTGTCAATTTGAACGTGTCAATTCGGACATTGTTTTCTTGTAGTGAATATACTTGAATAGATTCATTTCCTTTACAATCCATTTTCATCTACGACATACATAACAAGGATGGATTAAATTTTCAGAGGATGTCAAATAATGTCAAAGAGAATATCCAAAAAATTGTTCATTCCAATCACTCTCTGAAATTTGTCCATAACTTATGATTAAAGGCTTGAAATCTCAAACGGATTTTTGGAGACGAAACTTAGATCTATTTACCAACTTTTTTTAATTGTAATTTTTTCGAAAAAAGTTACTCTACTATGCTTAAATGCGGTCTGAAATTCCATGTGAAGCACACACTACAAGGGAACGCAGTCATTTTCTGTCTTTTCGGACATTTTTTCTGTCAATTTTTTGTAAATTTGGACAATTTTATGTCAATTCGGACAATTTTATGTCAAATCGGACATTGTCTATTAGTTTGGACGTGTCAATTCGGACTGTTTTCTTGTAGTGACAATTCCTGCGTTTTACATGTCCCACACGGTTTGTCTCACCTCCTACCTTCCAACTTGTATAAAGGACTCATCCTCTCTTCTCCACATACTCAAAGGTATGTGGCTTTCAAAGCCAAACATGGTGTATTATACATGGTGTATTTTGTATGGTGTATTTTGTATGATGTATTTTGTATGGTGTATTTTGTATCAATTGTATGGTGTATTTTGCATGGTGTATTATATGGTATATTATGCATGCTCTATTTTGTACAATATATTGTATATGGTACATTTTGTATTGTATATGGTGTATAGTATATTGTATATAACATATTATTTTCAAAATTGTATATGTGTCTGACATGTAGTTACACTTTTGTGACACCACACCAGACGTTGTGATGTTGTAAAAAACATCATTATGTTGTGATGCTTCATACAAACATCACATCAAACATTGTGATGTCATAAAAAACGTCCACAATGATTGGTGACACAAAACGCATAGACATAGAATGTCCAACAAAACATCAATGTAGACGTTAGCACATCTACATTGATGTCTTTGAGAACATCCAAGGCCATATTCGTTATATTGAGACTTTTCACAGTCTCATTATTATCCTCGACTCAAGGATAAACCGCTTTATCTCTTCACTAGTATTTTTTTACAAATAGGTAACAATACCAACTTTTAAAATTTCATTATAAGATCATTACTTGAGTGTTATTTATTTTTGGTTTCAATTACTATTTTTTTAAATGAATTTTCTAATAATTAACATTTTGTCTCAAAATCTGCAAAAAATCTCAATATAACGAATATGGCCTTATCCCTGCATTTCTTAAATGACCAATGAGGTTGCTGCAAAATATTGCCACGTCAGCATCTCTGGATGCTACGTCTGCCAAATTTTGAGTTGCCACATGGCATGATACGTTGGATGACACGTCATGGATTGGCAATGGATGATAAAAGTACCACGCTGGCCTTCCCGCGCTTAGGTGGCAGCCACATGTCGGACTCCTGAACCCCCGTTGACCAATGTCATTTCTGATGTCCAAGCGGACTTCGAGAAAATCTACCTGGACATGGCGTGCAAATGGCACGTCCAACGTAGCATGATTTTTTGGACGTCAACTTGGACGTCAAATTGGACATCTCGATGCCAAAACCTGGCATCCAAGAAAACACAGATTTCTTCTAGTGTTGATACACTTTTGACTTCACAACCTTCAAGCGAGACTTTTTCGTTTGTGCCATCCATAGCATCCAGTGCCCACTGAAGCCTTGCCTTCCAAAACGGCATGCCTCCGCACACGAGCAATCTCCAATACGCCCCTTTCCTTTTGGCCGCCACCTCTCTCCTTCTTCTTGTCTTTTCGAATTCGTTTCACAATCACCTTACTCAAGTCCATTTTCTCAGGAATCGGGGCAACCCATGCATCTCCCTGAACATAGTCAGTGTCACCTTTCAAATGAAGCAAAGCACTTGGTCGCATGAAATCAACCATCATAGTGACGTTGCGTAGAGTAGACATGCCATTGACCACAAGCTTCCCCGTCTTCTGGACTCTACTCACACAATCATCAATTGCAGAATTGCAAGAAACTATCTTCTAAGGTCAACTATTATTATCCAAGCAATTGCAACATCTATGTACGGTGGATGTGCCGTAAACGATTGCACTTGTTTCTGAATTGAAAATTTGAATGTTTACTGAACGTATACTAAATTTGGATGTTTTTGAATTATAAATTTGGATACTTGTACTAAAAATGTCAGTTTCGGAGGAGTTTGGGTGAAAGCATACTCATGGAACTTTAGGGTTTCATTGAAAATTGGTTTATCAGGTAGTACATAATAGGGAACTATGAATCCTTGCTCCGTAATGGATTGGCAAGTTCTTCAATTCATCATCATTTTGCAAGCTTTTTAAGCGCATTTACAGAGCATGAGAAATCGCCATGAAAAAATTGTAAATACACGGTCTTGGGAGCTCGGAAACTCGGGATGACCGGTGACTGAACACGGTCACCGGAGACTGTCACTCGCCTCTGTCTGCAACAAGTACTCCGTTTTCTACACCATCGCTCAGTTCTTCGCCGTTTTACCATGTGACGATTTCCTCGTGCTTTGCTCGTCGCTTAGAGTTTGTGTTCAGTTGGGATTCTTTTCATATGCAGCTTTGCGCTGATTTCTTTGCGGGAGGGTTTGTACTGCACTAGGGATTTTGCCGACCTTTCGTCGGTATGAGCGTGTCAGTTTCCAGAGATGGTGCGTTTCTTACTGGGATTTGAAGGTCGCGCTCATTAGTGCTTGCTCTTACTTTATTGCGACGGATTTTCGGATATGTTGGATGCTCCATGTTCGATGCTCCCTGCTCGATGCATAGGGTTAGAACTAGTGCAGTTCTATCTGGAGTCGGCGTTGTGTGTCTGCTCCTTACTGTTGTCACTGGTGCGGCTTCTTAACCCTAATCAGAGTATTATTGTAAATTGGTGCCATTTTGATGTCCGCGGATATGATCAGATTGTGAGCCTCTTCACGAATCTTGTAGCGGCAGGATTACCGACAAACGGAATCTTTTGTTAATTTATCACTTTTGAATTGATTTTCTGATTTTCTTGGACCGTGTTATCTTAATTAGATTTTGGAAGAGTCTGTTTAGAAACTTTAGTGACACATACAAAGATTCGTTTTCTGGTAACCCTGGGTCAGCTCGCCATCCCTTGTCACGTTGTGCTACTGTAGTCATTTTGCTTGTCAAGTTGGACGCTTGATTGGGAGATGCGACTTTGTACAGCATCCAACAGCATGTGGTTGTATTGAACAGATTTGCTGTCAAACCCCATGTGATTCGTGTTCTCTTGTCTGCTGCGCAGTCCATTGAAATAGTCTGTGAATTTTGATTTCTGGTGTGCATTTCTTGACGTGCAGATTTTGAGGGAATGATGTGTGGAACATCCGGTAGCTGACAAGTCTTGCGGCGCTAGTCCTGACGAAATGATCGATGGATTCTTGAATGTTTTTGTTTCCAAGTACGGTGATGCTTTTGGTGATCCCGACAAACGGAATCTCTTGTTACTTTATCATTTTTGAATTGCGTTTCTGATTAGCTTAGACCGTGTTTCCTTAATTAGATTTTGGAAGAGTCTTTTTAGAAACTGTAGTGACACATACAAAGCTTCGTTTTCTGGTAGCTCTGGTTCAGCTCGCCATCCCTTGCCATTTTGTGCTAGTGATTTTGCTTGTGAAGTTGGACGCTTGATTGGGAGGGGTGACTTTGCGCGGCATTGGACTCTATCGAATCAATTTGCTGAAATTCCTATGACTCGATTTCTCTTGTCTAGCTTTGCAGTCCATTTCGTATCTATTGCCTCTGAATGAAGAAATCGGTTTACCGTATATAATCAGGCATGCAGATCTAGAGGGAATGATGTGTGGTGCAGTAGCTGACAACTCTTACGCTGCTTGCACTGTCGAAATGATCGATGGATTCATTGTTTCCAGGTACGGTGATGCTTCTCGATGGGCTCAGTTCTGGGAACTTCTTTGTTTGATCAGTGTCCAAGTGGTTGAGATCATTTTGAGCACTGTTTCAAATCCGTGATTGAACCTTCAGTGAAGGCTTGCCAACACATGTTCTCAGCATTATTGAAAAGAGCGATCCCTACCTCTTCATTGAAATAGGGTTTGACATTGAGACAATTGAATAACCAAATTACTCCCAATGATGGAGAAGTCAATTTCAAGGCTGGCATCCCTTCAGTTAGTTCTGGTTTACTAGGAAACGAAATCGTATGTTTCATTTCTTTTAATTGTGCTCAAGATTTATGTATACTTGAGCATGTGGAGGTGTTTTGTGCTGCGATTTCAATGTAGAGTATCAGTGGGTTAGAAGGCAGAGCCTAGAGACAAATTTGTGCTTCCTTCTGTGCTTAGTAAATTTTTTTGTTTTTTGGGTCAATTTCTGTGCCATCAGGTTCCTGCTGCAGTTGGCCTTGGGACACCTTGAGGTGCACAATAACTTCGTATGGCATAGTGAGGATAGGGATGTTACATGTGCCGTGCTCATGGCTGTTCTTTGAAGAGTATGTTCTCCACTTGTAAAAAACCAACGATATGCGTTYATGAATTGGCCAATATCATCTATCACATTATGGAAAGTGGGGTTTAGATTGGCTCAAATTGTTTATCACCAGAATCATCAAAGAAGGTTGCTTGCAAGGTTGCTTGTGTTTAAATAAATTAAAATGGACCAAAGTTTGTTCCTATATGACCTTCTCTGGAAACTGTTCTAATTAATTTGAGACCCAAGATGTGCCGCTTGGTTCTTTAGGGTTTTAGTCACTTTTAAGGATTGGAAAGTGTTCCAGACAAAGAATGAAATGAAATGGTTTAGCTCATTGTTCTTTGTTTTGCAAGTCCATGTGCTTGAAAAGTTGGATGCTTGATTGGGATGGTGTGACTTTTTGTAGCATCCACTAAGGAATGTTACAACTAACCAACTTTGCTCAAGTATTTATGTTTGTGACAAGGTTTTGTTTTTTAATAAATTTATGTGGTTTAGTTTCTATTTCCTATAGATTAGGAATTTTTTTTTTTCTTGTATTCATGTATATGCATGTCAACAAGGAATGATGTGTGGAACATTAATTTGATGACAACACTTGTGTTGCATGATCTTGATCATTACTTGATGTTCTTATGATCATTATTGTTGTGAGATTTGCAGAGAGTTTGTGATCAGCTTTGACTCACAAGTAAAATGTGGTAAATCTTCTTGCCATTTACTCTCTAGAGGAAGCATGCATACATTTTTTTCAAGAGCTCTTGAAGAATAGCTGTTACGAAGGATGCTAGGAAGTCTAACTTGGGAATATTTCTTGAAGTGATCTACAAGTGTACTAGAAGGTTAAGGTTTTTAATCCTTTGTTGCCTTGTACAACAATTGTAGGATGCCTCCCCAAATTCATTTGCAGGCCTCTACAACTTGAATCTCAATGGAAGTGGAATCCAAAATTTACCCGAATCTTTTGGAACATTGAGCCTCTTGGAAGTGCTACATTTATCTTATTGTTCCGAGCTTGAGAAGCTCCCCGATTCATTTGGAGGCCTCCACAATTTGAAAAACTTGAATCTCAAAGGAAGTGAAATCCAAAGTTTTATCCGAATTGGGCATGATTGTTTGAAGTTTTTTTGTTTACATTGAGGCAGCTGCTTCGACAATGCTATTGAAGCTTGTTCCATTTTGTGTTGAGGGTTTTTTGTTCGTCAGATAGTGGTTATTTTTGTTTCATTTGTATGCACATTCTTTGCTTGGGACACTGGCAATAAGGCTTGATTGTGGTTGCCTTCCTTCCAATGTTGGATTGGATTGCTATTTTTTTTTCCATCCTTTTCTCCGAAGGGACAAAATCATTTTATAACTTATCTCCACTAAAATGGTGCTAGAACATTTGAGGTTGCATTGCTCCAAGTAGCTTCGATAGCTAGAGGCAACAACCCAAAATTGCCTCAATATTGTGTAGCTTTTTCTATTATGAATTCAAAAGAAAACTTGGTCCAAATGTCCAATTGACTTGCAACTACCAATTTCTAAACTTAGGTTCTAAAATGAGTTCTTGACAGTGTACCATACTACCATAGTGAGAGTTCTTTGACATCTTTACATTTTTGCTCTACATCAATTTAGTGCCTATTGCATAAATGGGATTGGTGCATGGGTGGATCACTTAGCACATTTTAGAAACAATATGCGGCATAATATAGATAAAATTTTATTCATTTGAAATAATTTTTTTGAAAAATTTAAATTTACATTAGAAGACATTCAAAGTGGGAAATCCAATATAAATAATGTAGGTAGCCTACAAATCTAGGCCATTAAATCTAAAGAAACTTTTACGTCTAATGTAGGAGCTGAAGATTTGGATATATCCTATGTACATTATTGTATTTAGTATGACTTGCATGTAAAGCCAGCTAATGATACAAGGGGGTTAGATTGTAAATGCAAGATTGTGTATGGACTTGGACAATAGTGTTGTGCTATTGCAATTTCGTAAATTTTGACAAAAATCTGAGTATCTAAGCACATTCACTTTGTGATATACATTGAGTACAATGTTATATGTACCCTGTGTTTTTGAACACATAAATGACGGTTTTAGGAAAGTTCATTTTGAATTGTTTACAGAGTATGTTTTGTTGTTTTGTTGTGTTTTTTTTACTTGTTGAAGTATGAGGTCCAAAATGTAGGAATTGGATTTGATTTGCAAGCCTAATCTCAATTTGGAGAGGTGAATGTTTATGAAATGTTTTTCAATAAATTTCTTTGAAAGATATGGAATTGACTTCTAAATGGAGTTGTTTCACATGATTTGGAGTTTTGTGGAATTAGTTATGAATTGTTGAAGTTGAAATGGCATTGTATCACTAGTAGGAAATTAACAAAATTTGGGCAATTTTTTGTCCGTTTTCACATATTGGATAGTTTTCTGTTAAGTTTGATTGAACACATCATTTCTTTTTGTTGATTCCAACATTATATATTTATATATCCATGGCCAATTACTAATAATTAATAAATAAATTATTATTTATTGAGCTCCTGTTCTGATTTATTCTTTGTACACTTGCTATTTAACTACCTCTTTAGAAAAAGAGGAATTTGACCTACTTCATTCTAAATTAGCGTCTGCATTATGAGTACATTGTTGAGGAATAAAAGTAACGAGGACCATAGCTTCTGCATGACTTAGTTGTTATCAATTTATTCCCTCTCTGCACATGTGTCAATAAAATAATTTCCTCTTCAACAGATGGACATGCACGTGAAGCTCAACAAATTAAGCACATTCAGGTTCTAAAATTACAATTCAAATGTTTTTTTAAGTAAGAGTCATATGCTTGTTTCATCATAACAATGTAAAAGAAAATGTATTGGGCTTGCACGAGGAGCTCAGGACTTCAAGTCTAGAACTTAACATCCATTCATACTGACATTTCAAGGATGCCACAGTTTTATATGCGCAACCACTTCCTCCCTTCTTTACATTGACATGACATTACTATCCTCATGCCCATTTTTGAAGCCATTGACACAGACTTTTATATGCATAAAACTGGACCTTGTTGAATTATTAACCCTTAAAGGACATTGCATGCCTGAGGGGCATTTTGAAAGTCAAACTTCAGTTTTTCATGGAGTTTTTTATTTCAATTGCTTTTGAGTTTTACTACAGAAATGCAGCTCTAATAATCTACTTTTTATTCCTATTCGTTTTTCTTCAAAAATGTTTGGAATTGCAAATTCTGTGACACATTGAAGATATTACCTTTAACCCCCGATGGACCATTTGTCCCTTTGGGGAACAAGGTAGATTTCGGGCATGAACATATAGTCTCAATTTTTGTCCTCATTTTTTGAAACTTTTTTTGATGATAGAAAAACTAATCGGCTTCATGAGATTATAATTTTTTTTCTCAATTGGTGCCCGGGAACAAAATTTATGCCCAACAAAAGTCAACACATGGGAGAAGGGGAGTGATAGGGGCTACCAAAAAAAGTTTCAAAACCCTGATTTTTTTGGGGGGGAATTTTTTCCTCGTAGTTTATATTTATGAGGACATGCGTCAGTGTCCATGGATTTTAGGACGACAGAGAAAGGCCGTTCGCCAAATTTGTAACATAGACCAATATTTGAACTCTGCACATTCTTGCATGTGTCTGAGCTTGGTAAATCAAATATTAGGTCTGCTTACTGCCTAATTTGCTAACTCCTTGCATTCCTTGTCATGCAATATCATCCAGGTCTGCAGCTCTCAAATCAGTCCGAACATCATCCTTCTGTATCAATTCCATTCCCTATATCTGACTCCGTCAATCTGATTGAGGTCTTCGTCAGAGGATTGAGCAATCATTTCACTCAAATGATTTCCGTTGTCCTTCTCATTCGGACTTTTTCATTGTAGTGCAGATCAGAGGAGATTTTGATTTTGAGGCCAGCTCATTCTCGTTCTCCTCTCTCTCCTCTACCGTYAAATTGCTCATGGGTTTTGCTGACAATCACTTACCGATTACAGGCGAGGGTTCTGTTGCGCTAATCTTTATCTCACTCCTTTCTCTCTTTGTTGTTATTCATTATTCCATCACATATAGAGAACTCGATGATTTTTCTTCCACTTCCCTCCCGTTCCACGTCACTCACTCGAGGCGTTTGGGGTAGTCTGGCCCAGAGGAACATCGAGAATACGATAGTCCCCTATCATCCCGTTGAAATGATACCGCTCATTTCAACACTCACTAGGATGCCCTGTGCCGTTGTCACAGTCAAAATAATAGTAAAAATAATAATTTTTAAATTTTTGGATTCATAAAAACTTCAAAAATCAATAACTTTCACCCCGTGGGTCAGAATGCCACGAAACCAAGCCCTTGTACCAAGCATGCATCCACCGGACCCATGGTTCGGAAGATCTCAACATAACAAACAAAACAAACAAGAATAGATTTTCCGCTTGGTCACGAAGGCCAATTGCATTAGCTATCGAATGCTACTGGACCTTGARTCCACAAGCTCGTCCTCGCTCTGGTCATCAGAAGTACAGTAGGTTTCAGAACTCAGAAAAAAAGAAGCTCTAGCAATCAGGACGTTGAATTGACTTTCAAATATCAGCTGAAATGAAATGACAAGTGCTTAAAGCATGCGTTTAAAAACGACACATTATTTGTAAATTTTAACAAATTGAAATTAATGTAGGCTGTATTGCACTAATTTCCACCCAAATTACGATTTCTAGAGACACTACTTTTGCAGTGACACTAATTTTTCACCCTTACTAATAGGATTAATCAGAGTACCAGTCGTCATATCTTCTGAGCCTCAGTGGATCAGAAATGTCCAGATTCTGTTTTTTAAGTGAATAGAATGGATTACATGGACACATAGAACAGCAGGGTTATGTAAGCAGATTGAGATTGTGAGACCATGCATAGGAAAAACAAGGATATGATTCTGTGGATTTCCTATTTTGGYGAAGAATCTAATATCTGATGGCAAACCTGCGGCGCCACAGCTCGTACATAACCATATGAAATGCGTCGTACTTGACAGGTGGGGAGTGCCACTCGAAATGCTTCCGAACCTGCACATTATCCCAAAATCTCGTCATCTTAAGGTAGAATTACTTCCCAAGAACTCTTCACGTAAACCATTTCAATGATTTCAACCAAATACGTATATACTCCATCCCCTTTACCTGACGCACACCAGCATGCAAGACCCGATACTCTTTCATAGTCACTCCTTGGAGCACCTTCTTGAGGATGCCATAGTCTCTCTCTCTCAAAATAAGAGAAAATTTTCTCCAGTTCAAGATGTCATTAAAGGGTAAATCGTAGAAGTCTGCCATTATGACTGTCAAACAGAAAATCACGAAGCTTCATGACCGGAGCAAAACATTCAAGCACTCTTTCTATTCAAAAGAAAATCAAACGAAATAGCCTCCAGCAAGAACATGATCTGCGTACTACTCACGTCATATAAAGAATGACCAAATGCACTACGCAAATAGAGGCTCACCTGGAACACAACCGTAGTGTATGGATTCAGAGATTCGAGCACTGTTCACCTGGGATCCAGCGGGGCATATACAGAATTTGCTTCGATAAAATTGCTTTTGGTAGACATACTCTCCGACAACACGACTKATTCGGTTGTTGGTGATGAAAAGCACAGGGTCGTGCTGCCATGCTTCCGCCAGGTTTACTCTCACCTTCGAATTCCTGTGACCAGCCCAAAACCCCAAGATAGTCCTGCACACCACAGCCAAAATTATTGGGTTCGAAAGAAGTCTTAGTATGCACTTGATTTCATATCCGTGTGGTCTTGTAGGCTTACCTCTGAGGAATATCGTCTCCTCCARCGGGAAGTGGAAAGGGTTGCAAAACTTGGGGCAGAGCAACATCCTTGTGAGGAATGAAGGACCCGTTGTAGCTGGGTGAGCACACCACGCGGATGGAATTCTTCACAAGATGTTCCACTTTGACGGTGGCACGAGCTCCGACATCGTGGCATGTCACAAAGAAGTGGTCAGCCCCTAGGGTTCGGTTCCAAAAGGGGTATTTGATGATCAAACTCTCCACATACGTCATTACTATATCAGCCATGTTCTCGTAGCTCAAACCCTGTCATGTAAACGAGACAACACGGAGACTCCACGTGAGAGGACTCAGGCTGTCAGTCACCTCGAATCGTATTCTCTGTTCTTCGCGTCATTCGCTGTAAACAGAGACTAGGGTTTCTCTGGAGTTTCATTCCGAAGAATATATGGAGATGTGATGGATACTTCACTGGGGAATTGAGTGGGCAAGCACTCAATCAATCTCACACTCAGAAA